>JBBMOL010001112.1:0-48733 GCA_037954665.1 Laguncularia racemosa
AAAGGACAATTACTTTCAACCCATTCATTATGCTAGCAAAACACTCACTCATGCACAAGAAAACTATACAACGATTGAGAAAGAGTTGCTGGCAGTTGTCTTTGCCTTTGACAAGTTCAGACCATATCTCATCTTATCTAAGGTCATCGTATACACAGATCATTCCGCCTTGAAATTCTTGCTGACAAAACAGGATGCAAAGCCACGCCTCATTCGGTGGATTTTACTTCTTCAAGAGTTTGATCTTGAGATAAGAGATAAAAAAGGTGCCAAAAATCTAGCTACCGACCACCTGTTACGTTTGGAGAATCCCTGTTTAGAAAGACCGAACGAAGTTGAGATTAACGATGAGTTCCCCGAGGAACGATTGTATGCCATCAAGACCGTTGAAGATGATATCATCCCATGGTTTGCTGATATTGCCAATTACCTAGTGGTAAGGGCCCTTCCTAAGGATATGAACAAGCAACAGAAGAAGAAATTTTTTACCGAATTGAAGCACTACTACTAGGAGGATCCACATTTATTCAGAATTTGTGCTGACCAGATGATTCGAAGTTGTGTTTTCCATGAAGAAGGATGGAAAATCTTATTCCACTGTCATAGTGGGCCAACGGGAGGACATCATAGTGCCAATAGGATGGCGCACAAAGTATTGGAAGCAGGATTTTACTGGCTGTCATTGTTTAGGGATACTCAGAGCTATATAGCTCGATGTGACCGATGTCAGAGGGATGGTAACATATCGAAAAGGAATGAAATGCCACAACACTACATATTAGAGTGTGAAGTATTCGACGTGTGGGGTATCGACTTTATGGGGCCCTTTCTTCCTTCCTTCGGAAATAAATACATATTGGTAGCTGTGGATTACGTCTCTAAATGGGTAGAAGCACAAGCCTTGTCGACTAATGACTCCCGGGTGGTTGTCAAATTCTTGAAGAAGCTCTTCTGTAGATTCGGGGTCCCACGGGCACTCATAAGTGACAGAGGTACACACTTCTGTAATTCGCAAGTTGAAAAGATTCTTAAGCGATATGGGGTGACTCACCGTCTTGCTACGCCTATCACCCTTAAACTAGTGGGCAAGTGGAGGTTTCAAACAGGGACCTAAAGCGTATCTTAATGAAGTTCGTGTCTCACCATATACGAGATTGGGCTGAGAAGTTAGATGATGCTTTCTGGGCATATCGGACAGCTTACAAACCCCCCCATTGATACTACTCCATATCAATTGGTCTACGTGATGAGATCCATGATGAGAGCCAAGCCGGAAGAAGAAATGTGGATCCTCTTGAAGTGCCGCCTGGACCGATCACAAGAAATCAAGCAAAACGATTCAAGGAAGCACTTAATGGGTTGATAAAGGTTGTCCATGAAGCCGGAAAGGATTGGAGCAATTATGAAGTTGGAACGGATTGGAACAACCATGGGAAGACCCTTGCTTTTGTACAAGTTATACTGGACACGGGATGAAGAGGGCGTGTACTTTCAAGGCACGGCCGTGTAGGAATTCCAAGATTGCACAGAAAGATACACGGCCAAAGTACACGGGCGTGTATGTTGCCAGAAGTTGCACAGAAAGATACACGGCCAAAGTACATGGGCGTGCATGTTGCCCGAAGTTGCATAGAAAAGTACACGGCTAAATTACACGGTTGTGTACACGGCCGTGTATCCCCTGCCGGCCAGCTTGTTCTGTTTTCGCGTTTTTACGCCACTTATCTAAACTATGTCGTTTTGGACTTGTTTTACATGAATTGTAACCCTAGTATAAAAGGTTCTAGGGTTTAGAACAATATAAACATACATCTTTGAACATTAAACACTTTTGAGAGGCACCTCTCTTGGTTCTTCAAGAACTAAATCGAACTTATCGGATTGATTTTCGTGGCGTTCATCCCAACTTATCAATCGGTCTTTCATCCCGATTGTGGCGTCTTCATTTTTATACCAAGGTTCTTGTCTCGCTTATAGACAACGGGTCGTGGTTTCCACTTTAGGTGTTTAGGCGTCTTAGGCGACGAATTTGCGAACGTATTGGTATTGGGTTTCGTCACGGGTTGGCGTGGTTCATATCAGTTTGGTATCAGAGGTTAGGTTTGTCAAAACATTATGTTCGGTTGAGGAAGGTAATATCAAAAACCCTAACTCCAATCGTTCATATCAATTATCGTATTCAATTTCATAGTATTGATTGTCTTTTGATAGTGTAATATCGCCTAGGAGATTGTTAAAAAAAAAAAGAGAGTAAAAATCACGAAAAAAAAAAGAAGGGAAAAGAAAAGAAAAGAAAAACGTGATCAAGAGCAACAACCAAGACAAACAAAAAAAAATCGGATAGAAAAATAGAGGGAAAATTTACGAACCCTAGAGTTGTTTTGAATTCTATGGAAGGAAATTGGTGTAGTTCGGGTTAGTTCCAAGAGAATTGAGAAGAGGAAATTGGCGAGTTGATATCATCATTATTTGTGAGAATACACGAGTGACTGTGTGATATCATCCTTTGAGCGAAACACGTAAGGGAGTGTATCGTGAGGTTTAATTATATATTTGTGTTAGTACTAATCTTTTCTGCAGGGACAATGTCGAGACAACATTCTCCTGAAGGTGAGAGGGGAAGGTTTGATGCTAGGGTAGTAATTGAGGTGTTGAGGGGAGAAATGAAGAGGATGTTCCAAGAGGGAATGGAATAAATTCATGAGACGGTAGAGCAAAGACTAGAGCAATCCACAAACGTATTCCAAGGGCGTAAGAGGGAGAGTCGTTCTAGGAGAGTATCGAGTGGTGGAGATAAAATGTTGGATGATGATTTTTATGAGCCTTCTGTTGGGAGTTATAGAGGATATAGTTGTCGGAATAGAGGAACTAGGGATTGGGATGATAGAGGAGATAGGAATAGAGAGGATGATCAATTGAGTAGCATAAAGATGAAGATTCCTCCTTTCCAAGGGAAGAATGATCCTGAGGCGTACTTAGAGTGGGAGAAAAAGGTGGAGATGGTGTTTGATTGTCACAACTATAGTGGGAGAAAGAAAGTAAAACTTGCTGCCATTGAATTTTCGGATTATGCTATAGTGTGGTGGGATCAATTAATGTTGAATAGAAGGAGGAGTGGCGAACCACCTATTGAGTCTTAGGAAGAGATGAAAAGAGTGATGAAGAAGCGGTTTGTACCTGCGTATTACTATCGTGAATTGCACAACAAGTTGCAAACTCTTAGGCAGGGAAGCCGGAGTGTAGATGAGTATTTCAAGGAGATGGAAGTCACTATGATTAGGGCGAATGTAGAGGAGGATAGAGAGGCTACAATGGCTAGATTTCTTGCGGGGTTGAATAGAGAAATCCAAAATGTTGTTGAATTGCAGCATTATGTAGAATTGGAGGATATGGTCCACATGGCTATAAAAGTTGAGAACCAGCACAAGAGGAGAGGTAGTAGTAATGCACGGTTGCAACAGGGTAATGGTTCATCTACTTGGAAGAATAATTAATGGAAGAAGGAAGAAAAGCCTTTACCCACCAAACCAAAAGGGGAGTTGAGGCAAGCGGGTTCTACTCCTGGTAATCAAGGTAACCCTGAATCTTCTACTTCTAGAAATCGTGACATTAGATGTTTTAAATGTCAAGGTAGAGGCCATATTGCTAGTCAATGTCCAAATAGGCGTGTGATGATTTTGCGTGATGATGGAGAGTATGAGACTGAGGGGGATAGTGAAGAAGAGGATATGCCTCCATTAGAGGATGCTAGTGATGATGAGGAGCCTATAATGGGAAGGCTAGTGGCTGTAGTGAAGAGAGTTTTGAATGTGTAGGTGAAGGAAGAAGAGGAGGTGCAAAGAGAGAATATATTTCATACTAGATGTTATCTAGGAGATCACATTTGTAGTTTGATTATTGATGGGGGAAGTTGCACCAATGTAGTGAGCAATTTTATTGTTGAGAGGCTGAGGCTTAAAACTGTTAGACACCCTAGTCCATATAAATTGCAGTGGTTGAATGATAGTGGTGAGACTAAGGTGAGTAAGCAAGCCTTGATTGGTTTTCGCATTGGTAGATATGAGGATGAGGTGTTATGCGATGTAGTGCCAATGTAAGCATGTCATGTGTTGTTGGGGAGGCCATGGCAATTTGATAGGAAGGCTGTTCATGATGGCTTTTCTAACAAGTATATGCTTTTCACCAAGGGAAAAGTTTTAACCTTAAACCTTTAACACCTAAACAAGTGTATGAGGACCAGTTGCAGCTACAACAGTCGTTTGCAAAACACAAGGTGAGTGAAAAGCAGAGTGAGAGTGAGAGAGCAAAAGAAAATAGGAAAAAAAAGGAATATAAAAGTTAGGATCAAAAGGAAAAGGAGAGGAAGGCTGGAAAGAGTGTGAGAGGCCAAGTTGAAGGGGGATCAACTTTGGTGGTGAGTGAAAAGGAGAGGGCAGCCTTGCAAAAGGAGAGTTGTGTGGCAAGAGCGAGTGTAGTAAGGAGAGCGTTAGTGATGAGGCAACCTATGTTGTTGCTGGTTTTTAAAGAAACATGTTTGACTACTAACAAATTATCTAACTCTTTGCCTAGTGTAGTTGTGTCTCTTGTGCAGGACTTTGAAGATGTCTTTCCTGAGGAGATTCCAAAGGGATTACCACCTGTTCGTGGTATTGAGCACCAGATTGACCTTGTACCCGGAGCATCGATTCCAAACAAGCCAGCTTATAGGAGCAATCCGGAGGAGATAAAGGAACTCCAAAGGCAGGTCGATGAACTAATGGAGAAGGGGTACGTGAGAGAAAGCATGAGTCCATGTGCAGTGCCTGTGATTTTGGTGCCTAAGAAGGATGGAACATGGAGAATGTGTGTTGATTCCATCAACAACATTATGGTAAAGTATCGTCATCCCATTCCTTGTTTAGATGACTTCGTAGATTGGTTATATGAGTATAGTGTCATTCCTCAAGAGTCTTGGATAAACATTTCCATAGATTTTGTGTTAGGATTTTGTGGATAGGATTTTTAAAACGGTTCATTTCATTCCTTGTCATAAAACTAATGGTACTATACACATTGTTGATTTGTTCTTCAGAAAGGTAGTGCGTCCGCATGGTTTACCTAGAAGCATTGTTAGTGATCAAGATGAGAAATTTTTGAGTCATTTTTTGAGAGTATTGTGGAAAAAGTTGGGAACTAAACGGATGTTTTCAACTATCTGTAACCCACAAACTGATGGGCAAATTGAGGTGGATAACAGTACTTTAATTCAATTGTTAGGGGCAATCATAGAGAAGAACATTAAGACTTGGAAGGATTGTCTACCATTTGTGGAGTTTGCATATAATAGGGCCTTACATTGCACTACTCATTATTTACCATTTGAGATTGTGTATGATTTTAACCCATTGGTTCCTAATTATTTATTGCCATTGCAACTTAACAAGTTTGTGAGTTTTGAAGCTGATTCTAAGGCAGATTTCGTGAGAAGGCTAAATATTGAGCGAAGAGCAGAGCAGTATGTGAAACAAGCCAACAAGGGTTGTCGACAAGCTGTTTTTGAACCTGGAGATTGGGTTTGGGTTCACATGCGCAACGAGTGGATTCCTGTACAGCGTAGATCCAAATTATTTCCTAGAGGCGATGGACCAATTCAAATTCTTGAGTGCCTCAATGATAATGCATACAAGAAAGATTTACCAGGTAAGTATCCAGTAAGTGTCATGTTTGATGTTACTGATCTAAGTCCATTTGATGCAGGCAATGATTTGAGGACAAATCCTTTTCAAGAGGAGGGGAATGATGAGATCCATGATGAGAGCCAAGCCGGAAGAAGAAATGTGGATCCTCTTGAACTGCCGCCTGGACCGATCACAAGAAATCAAGCAAAACGATTCAAGGAAGCACTTAATGGGTTGATAAAGGTTATCCATGAAGCCGGAAAGGATTGGAGCAATCATGAAGTTGGAACGGATTGGAACAACCATGGGAAGATCCTTGCTTTTGTACAAGTTATACTGGACACGGGATGAAGATGGCGTGTACTTTCAAGGCACGGCCGTGTAGGAATTCCAAGATTGCACAGAAAGATACACGGCCAAAGTACACGGGCGTGTATGTTGCCAGAAGTTGCACAGAAAGATACATAGCCAAAGTACACGGGTGTGTATGTTGCCCGAAGTTGCACAGAAAAGTACACGGTCGTGTATCCCCTGCCGGCCAGCTTGTTCTGTTTTCGCGTTTTTACGCCACTTATCTAAACTACGTCGTTTTGGACTTGTTTTACACGAATTGTAACCCTAGTATAAAAGCTCCTAGGGTTTAGAACAATATAAACATACATATTTGAACATTAAACACTTTTGAGAGGCACCTCTCTTGGTTCTTCAAGAACTAAATCGAACTTATCGGATTGATTTCCGTGGCGTTCATCCCGACTTATCAATCAGTCTTTCATCCCGATTGTGGCATCTTCGTTTTTATACCAAGGTTCTTGTCTCGCTTATAGACAACGAGTCGCAGTTTCCACTTTAGGTTTTTGGGCGTCTTAGGCGACGAATTTCCGAACGTATTGGTATTGGGTTTCGTCACGGGTTGGCGTGGTTCGTATCACTACGAGAAAGTTTGCCATTTACTAGTTGAGATTCAGCACAAGGCATTTTGGGTGATCAAATCTGCTAATTTAGATCTCAGCAGGTCTGGAGCACATCGAAGGATGCAACTTAATGAGCTAGATGAATGGAGGCTCATGGCATATGACAATTCATATATATACAAAGAGAAAGCCAAGAAGTTTCATGATGCTTGGCTACCACGGAATGGACAGTTTAATGAAGGGGACTTTGCGTTACTTTTCAACTCTAGGTTGAAATTGTTCCCTAGGAAGCTTAAATCAAGATGATCCGGTCCATTCCGGGTAAAAAAGGTTTTTCCCTACGGCACAGTTGAGTTGGAACACCCGGAGAAAGGCGTTTTCAAGGTGAATGGTCAAAGGCTTAAGCATTACTTTGGGGACCAAGCAGTTTTAGAAGAAAAGGAGGAGCTGAACCTCATTCTCATCTCCATTTGAGCTCCACCGGTTCATTACGTCGAGCTAACGACGTTAAACAACAGCGCTTCTTAGGAGGCAACCCATGTTGTTTAGGTAAGTTTTCTTCTTTACTCTTTACTTTCTTTATTATCACCCATTGTTTTGGAGTAACTTTTACAGGACAACAAGCTATAGAGGGGCTAACCAAGTTTGGATTCTATGAAAGTCACCTTAATAGAACTTCTTTTAAGCTCTAAGTGTGGGAAAATTTAGGATGGGAGACCTTTTTAAGGGAGTGCAAGATGAAGTGATGACAGGTATGTACTTTGATTTGCACAACCGGGTACACTAGTGGTGTATCCGGTTTCTCACACATGCCAGAGGGTGTCTAAATTGACTTTGCAATAAAAAAGGAGAATACGTCATGGTGTGCCGTCCCGTGCACTTCAAAATATGCTCATTGTGTACATATCAGAGATACACGAATAAGGTACACGCTCGAGTACCTGGTCGTGTATCTGACCCACAGAATACCCCCTCTATATACACGAACAAGGTACATGCTCGTGTACCTAGTCGTGTATCTGACCCACAGAACACCCCCTCTATATACACGAACAAGGTACACGCTCGTATACCCGGTCGTGTATTTGACTCACAGAATGCTCTCCCATGATACATGAATAAGGTACACGCTCGTGTACCCGCTCGTGTATCTAACCCACATAATGCTCTCCTACAATACACGAACAAGGTACACGCTCATGTACCTGGTCGTGTATTTGACTCACAGAATGCTCTCCCATGATACACGAACAAGGTACACGCTCGTGTACCTGGTCGTGTATCTAACCCATAGAATGCTCTCCCACGATACACGAACAAGGTATACGCTCGTGTATCTAACCCTAGAAAGGAATCCAAAGTACACGATCGTGTACTTGGTCGTGTATCTAATTTTTCTGTTCGTACTATAAAAGGCCTCCTCACTTCACTCTGCCATTTACACGACCCATTCTCCATTCGTGTATCTAACCCACTCACTCCCACTCTACTCCTCCATACCGTGGTTGTTCTTTCCACACCATAAATTTCTTCCATTTCAAGGATTCAAGGTAAGTAAGTTTTCTCTTCTTCTTCTTCAATACTTATTGCAATACGGTTGCTGCTCAGTTTTCTTTTACGACTACCATACATGCTTACATCTATGATGATGGTATGATGAGTGATTTCACATTTTGGAAGTCGATTGTTGATAGATCTATAGACATTTTGAACTCACGTGAATGCATGTATGATTGATGTCATGAGTAGTTGCCAAACAAGTGAATCGACAGTTAGGGTTTGAACATGAATATTTGGGACTTTGATTTTGTGGGTTTCTGAAACAATGTTGTTGTGTTTCTTTTCTGATCTTCTTCTTAGAAACCAAGTTATGAGGTCATTTTTTTTTTATGATCACTAAACTATCACACCTAGCTTCTTAGAATCAAAATTCGAACTTTATCGTTTGATGATGCTTTGGGTGTGTTATAGTTACATTTTTGGCCTTCAGGAAGGTAGATTGATAATATACTAAAGCCAAAAGTCTTGATTTTGAGCATTCCTTTGGTAATTTGTGCATGTATTAGATGGGTAGATACACAACTAGGTACACGATCGTGTACCTTGGTTGTGTATCTCAACTGTGCTATCTTCCTCCTTGTTTCGGAAACCCAATGCAAGTCCTATCATTTTCTTTGTGTAATTAAAAGAACCTAACCTATTTTGAGACCATTGTGATTAATTCAGATGGTCAAAAAGACTTGTGCAGTTAAACCGAAGTTTACCAAGAAGAAGAAGACCACCCCTGCTAAGAGGAAGCGGGATGGTGCTAGTTCATCCTGATTGACATTCTGCTAGCTATGTAATTGGTCCATCACCTGTTTAATCCCGGGAAGTCTCAGTTCCATTTCTTTTTATTTTTTCTTTTTATCTCTTTATTTCTCATTACGTTTTTGAATGATAAAGACATTGGGGACAATGTCTCAATCTAAGTGTGGGGAAGGGGATACTAAAGAAATTTGATAAGGGTTGTGCTGAATTATATGAGTCATTCAAAAATTTCCCCTAATTTTTGTTTTTCTCTTTTTTGCTTGATAATCGAATTTTGAAATCATGATTGCAAATTACGTAGTATTTTAGCATTTAGTGAATGAATTCCTCTAAAAGAGTGTTGTGCATGTCACCTTTGTCTTCTTTGGAACATTGATACTTAGTCAAAGTTATGGGATAAAATCGTTGTGAAACTCAAAGATCTTGAGAGCCATTTAATCTTTCATGAAAGGGCAAATGAAATGATTCTCTTGGTGATCCTTCTTAGAAGATCTCTTTAAAGTAATAATTTAATGAAAGCATGTTATACTTGAAAAATAAAGGATTGGTTAGTATGGGCAGGCTTTGGTCCCTCAGAAGAGCGAAGTTTGACTCCGCTACTAACTAGTCAAAATAATAAGTTAAGGTAATAGAGGTTCGATGGGGTTTCTTTAAAACCTGGTCACCTAAGGTCGTCTGGCCTGGGATTGGTTGACTGAGGAAATTACCGTAATAAAATGAAATACCATAAAGGCAAAAGTTGAGAGGGTCTTGTAACTCGAGTAATTAAGCCCATAGGAGCGCCCTCAATTGAGGGGATAACGTTCGTTAACTTGGGTGACGAGCCTAGGATTATCGATTGAAAACTCATTACATGGGTTGCAAGATCCCAAAAAAAAAAAAAAGGATGAAACCAGTGAACTATTACAAAGAATAAAATCTTTGAAGAGATCAACCAAAAAGGAGGAGGAATCCAAGGGAAACATAGATGCAATGTATTTTCATTATTGATTGCTTTACTAAGAGAGATAATTGAGAAGATTATAGACTCTTTAGTGGTGGTTGAAATGTACCACGTTTCCTTTTGCTCTAATTGATCTTGTGTCTAATTTTGATCATGAAAGCCATTGTTAAACGATAAGGGTAAAGATTGGTCTACTCTGATTAATCCTAGAAATTTGACTAAAGTATCTTTGTTACAATACTTTCATGATAAGGTGAGAAGCACACTCATTAGATTGACGGATTGCATTGAGCTTTAAAGATTAAAATTCATAAATGCTAATGTCTGAGTAGTATTATTTGGTAACGACAATCATGATTAATGAGAAGTTTGATTAATGTTTTATTTTGCTTGAGGACAAGCAAAGACTTAAGTGTGGGGAAGTTTGATAAGTCGCAAAATACCCTTATCTAGAGTAATGAAATTGTGCTTTATTGTTGAATTTTTAGATGATTTGTTGAAGAAAAGGATGCTTAATGGAATGAATGTTAATTTCAGGATCTTCTAGAGTATTTTGGAGCTAAGGGAAGGAGTTTTGAAGGAATTGGATACAATACATGTGAAGAAAAGAATTCTGGAAAGTACACAAGCGAGATACACGCCCATGTACTTTGCTTGTGTATATTGAAGTGGATGTCTGGAAAGTACACGAGCAAAGTACACTCCCATGTACTTTGCTTGTGTATCTAAGTTTTGCTGCTGTTCAACGATGTTTCAAATACACGACCAATGTACACTCCCATGTACTTGCTTATGTATATTCACATAAGGACACTTGGAAGCAAACATGAGATACACGAACGAGATACACTACTCGTGTATCCGCTCATATATGTATCCAACCCGGGTACATGTATAAATAGACCATTAGTTTGCCCTAGAAAGGAGGTTACGAATTTTGTACTTGCTCTGACTCTCATAACAACAGGGGAAAGAAGATTCTGTCAATTCCAAAGGAAATTGAAGACCCACGAAGAAGAAGATTCTATCTTTAAGGTTTATGACTATGAATTTTATTTATTCTTCCAGTAATTGTATTTCTTTTGTCCAATTTATGGAGGAGTAGACTCTAAATCTAGATTTTATTCGAAACTTCTCTATCATGTGATGAAGATTTGATTTTTAATGCGAAGTTGTTGGCTTTCTTATGATTAATTGCATGCCCTTCAATTGTTCCTTAGATTCATAGATCTGGAATATGAATTTATGCATGATATCATATTAGTTAATTGAGAAATTGCTCTTATGATTAAATTTAATGCAATTAATGAGATTTAATTGTTCTGCTAGAGATAGGAAACAAGAGTCTTCTGTTTACATCGATTATTTTGATGCGAATTCATGTGCTTTGTGCAATTCTAGGTTGCTATTAACTAAGGAGAGATCCTATTTGATAAATCTAGGATTAGATAGGTTAATATACTTGAGAAAGTAGTTAACTTGACTAGAGAATTCGACAGTATAAGAAGTGAATTACGCTAATCTTCATAAATCTAATGAATTACATGATAGAGAAGGAGTAGAATAAGATCTAGGTTGCTTTTGTTAATTGATAAATCTTCAGAACCATTGTTGTTAGTGAGTTATTAGTTTTAAGATTCGAATAATTATGTTTCAACCAACATTATTAAGCGGCGGTTAGATAATAGGAACGGAGTTAGTACTAGTAGTTGGTGTATCTTTGAGGGATGACCTTGTGCTTACTCGCTATATTACGCTACGATAGGTGCGCTTACCTATTGTTTCGTAGTAAGATTAAGAACAAGAATTCAATTTATTAAAACTACGATTGGCAATGATCAATACATAATTTGCTATTTTTTTTTTCATATTTCTCCACCAATAATGACTCTTTAGATCTTTGTACAACTTGGTGCTTCTAAGATGTACCATGTATCTTGAGTAACGAGCTTCTTTCATAATCTCCTTCTTCAATTGCATGTCATCTGGCACACACCATCTCATGTCATATTTAACCACTCCTCTAGCATTTATATTGAATTCAGTGGCTTCATCCTATTCGATTTTGCTTTCAATCTTTTGGACTCTAGGATCTCTAATTTGTGCTACTTTAATTTGTTCAATGAGGGTTAGTTAGATACAAATTGCAACCGACCTATTTCCCACTTCATGTGTCACCATCTTTAATTTTAACTTGTGCATGCCTTCCAATATTTGTCTCTGAGAGGTAATTAGAGCTACAATGTTGATTTGGTTCTTTTATTGAAGGTAGTTGCTACAACATTAGCCTTTCTGTGGTGGTAATGGATCTCCACATCATAATCATTGATTAATTTTAATCAACTTCTCTACCTCATATTTAGGTCCCTTTGGGTGAATAAATATTTTAAGCACTTATGGTCTATGAAAATTTTGCATTTCTCACCATACAAGCAATGTCTCTACAATTTTAGCACTAAGATCACAGCTGATAACTCTGAGTCGTATATGGGGTAGTTCTTCTCATATGGTTTCAGTTGGCAAGAGGCATATGCGATGACTCTCCCATTCTGTATGAGCACACATCTTAAGCCTTGAGTTGATGCATCACTAAATATCTCAAACTCTTCCCCCATCTTAGGTAGGGCAAACATAAGAGCTATCACTGATTTCTCCTTTAGTGTTGTGAAGCTATTTTCACATTCGTCACTCGACATAAATTTGACCTACTTTTTAGTTAGTTAGGTCAAAGGAGTTGCTAGACATGAGAATCCTTCTATAGAGTGTTTGTAGTAACTAGTTAGTCCTACAAAGCTTTTGACCTCTATTATAGTTCTCAACCTAGGCTAATCAATAATTGCTTTTATCTCCTCGGGATCTACTGAAACGCTATCTTTGTTTATCATATATCTTAAGAAGGGTACTTGTTCCAGCCAAAACTCACATTTATTGAACTTGGCATATAACTTCTCCTTTATTCTAGCCAAAACTCACATTTGCTAAACTTGCCATATAACTTCTCTTCCCGTAATCTTTCCAGAACTATTCTCAGATGTGTCTCATGTTCTTCTTTGTTCCTAAAATGGATGAGGATATCATCTATGAATACCACTACAAACTGATCCAATAAGTCTTCGAGTACTCTATTCATCAGATCCATGAAAGTAGCTGGAACATTTGTTAATCAGGCATTACTAAGAATTCATAGTGCCTATATTAAGTCCTAAAGGTAGTCTTTTGTATGTCTTCTTCATTGATCCTTAATTGATGAAACCTCAATCTCAAGTCAATTTTATAATTGGTTGAACAAGTCATCTATTCTAGTGAGGGAGTACTTACTTTTAATCATAACTCGATTTAGGTCCCTATAGTTGATACATGGTCTTAATAAAGAGTACTAGAGTAGTCCATGGTGAGACACTTAACCTAATGAACCTACTATCTTGCAACTCTTGAATTTGGGTCATCAATTTAGACAATTCATTAGGTGCCAGTCTATAAGGTGCCTTTGAGATTGGTGTTGTTCCTAGTACCAAATCAATGCAGAATTCTATCTTTTTGACTGGTGATAAGCTTGGTAGATTTTCTAGAAAGACATCTGCATAATCTTTTACAACATATACATCTTCTAATTTCATAGCTTATTTGGTCTCCACTGACAATGCCAGTATTATACCTTTATCACATAAATCATATGTAGGAAAAGTTGTAGGCCTCTATGCATTCAACTTGAACACTATTGGGTTTTCATTGGGGAACTTAAAGCAAACCACTAGATTACGACAATTTATGGTGGCATTGTACTTAAATAACCAATTGACCCTTAAAATAATATAAAATTTTGTCATCTCTAACACAAACAATTTTGCTGGCATTTTCTTTCCTTATATTATAATTTCCACAATCTTACACATCAGTTTTAATCTTCCTTCTACTCCAAAAGGAGTATTCACAACCATAGCATCACTCAACAACACATGTTTCAATCCACACATATGCATGAATGTGTCACACCCATATTAAACACATAAGTTGCATTAATGTTAATAAGTACTGTACCAGCGATGGTATCTTGGTCTAGAGCATCCTATTATTGTTGTTGTTGTTATTGTTGTAAGGCAAATACATAACCGGGTGCCATCTGTTTTGGTTTAGGGTTTTTAGGTTTACCCATTGGTCCTCTAAGTTCATGTTTTATTAGTTGCTATGTAGAAAGTTGTTAAGGTACTATAGTTGTCTACTTATGGGTGGCACCACACTCAAAGCATTTATGCCCTCTTTGCATACAACTGCAGTAGAAAATCTAAGGGATTGATTTCTCTACATAATTCCTACTAGGATGTCTTGCTACAAGAAAAGCATGCCCCTTCAAGCCAATTGCACTAATATAGTTCATGTGGTCCTAAACACTTAGGGCATCTCCTCCTTAGTCTTGCCTGTGGTGGTAGAGGTAGTGCTAAAGGTATTGGCCAAACTTGGAGAGGTCTAGGCATAAAAGCCATAGGTTTGTCCTTTATCAGCATAGGGTATACTTGAGGTAGGTCTTTTCCTTAAGGCAATTTTCGACCTACAGGACAACTATTTCCTTATTCTCCTCCTACTCTACTCTGAGAACTTTACCTTATTAACAACCTTTGCATAAGTGGGTAATTGGAAGAATCCCACTTCATGCTAGAGATTAGGTTCCAAGTCTCACACAAATTTTCTTGCCTTAGAGGCATCATCGATAGGAACAACTTCAAGCAAGAATTTAATCAAGTTGTTTAGCTCCACTTCATATGCATCTATAATTTGGTTACCCTATTGGTAGTTGTAGTACTCTACCTCCATTTGATCCCTAATACTGTTAGAAAAGTACTTCTTATAGAATAACTCCTTGAACCTTTACCATTAGAAAATAGCTCTTCTTAACCTAAACATACTAGTTTACCAATCTGCAACCAACCCCTTTAGCATAAATGCTGCAAACTTCACTTTCTTGTCCTTTGGTACCATGAAAGCCTCGAATGTCTTCTCTATTTTAGTCATCTAATGCTCAACTTCAATCGGATCATCAACTTGTGGTCAAAACTCCTTTACTAGCTGGACAAATTTGTTTAGTCCACATGGATCTTCTACAAGCCTAGCAGTTTTCATGGACTATTGTTGCTATTATATTAATATCCCCACTAGAGCATTCACAATCTCTAACAGTAGAGCAGTTATGACATTAGCCTATTCTAGAGCTCCTTGTCGAGGTAGTCATGGAGGAGACCTTTCCTTTAAGGCATCCCTTACCTCATCTAGCACCAGATGAGCCTTGTCTAGTGTTTCATCTGGGAGGCATTTTGTTTGAGTGGGGATAAACAAATAGATCTGAGAGTTTGAGTCAATGTAAGGAGTTAATGGTAGTATACATCTATGTATACCTATGTCTACACATATATACATATATAAATAAATAAAACAGAAATTTGAAAGAAAGTACAATGAAAGAAAATTATTGAAATAAAATCACTTGTTAAACAACAATCATCCCACTATTAACCTGCTCTCATCATCTCTTACTATTCTATAAATTTCAATGCTTAATTTATCCAAATGTTATACCCTATTCTCTATTAATTAAGCTTACACTTAATGATTAACAATTAAGAACTTAACGATCTTCATAATTAAGTTCTATAGATCACAACTGATCCTCCATTGATCAAAATCTATGCTCGAAAGATCATCAAACCTAAGCTTTGATACCACTGAAGCTATAACGCCCTAGAACCCAACACGCCATAACTTGCCATATGTCATTATTAAGTAGCAACATGCTAAGGCTCTAATTCTTCAATACACATTCAATCTATTCATATCCAGTGTAGACCAATCTCATTAAACTTCAACAATAAAACTGAATAATTCTCAGGTGAAGCATTCCAATCATCATTACTTTAACCAATATATAGAACTTCAAGCCTAAAACCAGGAGAACTATCTATGAACATATAATAGTCAATATAAATGAAAGTCTAACAACTATCTCCACATTCTCAAAGCAATAACTTAAATTTCTCTCAAAGAGTTCTTCACTGATTTTCACATCATTCCTCACCAGTGCAATAGTAGTGCTCTCCTCCATATTCATCCAAATAATGACCCACTAAGTTCCCATTCTCATCCTAATCAATATGTTAATCATTCTCACTTGCAATTGAAAAATAAAAAGGAATAAGCCTAAGCTTAATACGTAAGTACCATACAGACATACACATACCACATAAATAACGACATCAACATGTGTAAATGCAACAATAATACATAATAAAACATTAGATTATTTATATTTACTTAATCTACATCTAACATAAGAGTACTCATGACCCTGTTACACATATAAAATTTACACAATATAATTTTAGGTTGGAAACTGCCACTATGAGCCCTGTTAACCCTAATCTACCATAGATCATTTTGATATATGGCATCACTAGGGACAATGCAGCATACTACTCATCTGGGTGCCCCTTAGGGATCTGCCACTGCGAGCCTCTAGGTTGAGCTAAGTAAAAGCAACATACATAATTAACTTCAATATTCAATTACATTCATTAGGTTACTAAGTTAGCAATCACAAGCAATAGATAAGGTAAACAAGTAATTGAAGAAGTGTTCCTACTAGTCTCTTGCATTGCTTGAAAAGGGACGTAAACCTATAAATTATAAAAGACTAAATTAAGTTCTATTCTACAATTAATCTAGGTTTACTAATTGTTTAATTATATTATAATTTTGGAATCCCCTTCCCTAATGTTTTATCATGCAACTATCTTAGTTTAGAATCATAGAAATATGAAATACAAGTGAAGTATAAGTGTTCTAAAGCAACAAGGTTGTGTGAGAGGCCGTGTAGAGGAACATGAGTTAGAGCATAGCCATGCTAGTGACCATGTATCTTTCAGTGTAAAATTTCCATTTCAACATGTTCAAGTACACGGTCGTGTATCTAGCTATGTACCTTTCTATAGTTTTTTTGTAATTTGACACACAAAAGTACACGGGCGTATCCTTTATCGATGTACCTTTCTATATACACTCATGTTTCTACATGAGTAGGTACACGGGCATATATCTGACCATATATAACACTATTCATCATTAACCCTCATTCCCTTTTCTCTAATTTGTTTCTAAGCTTAATTTATCATTTCTAATACGTTATGTGGATCTTGTGCACTTAGTTCGAAATTATGATCGGAATCCTCCAAGTTCTTAATCTTATGTTCATTTTGTCTCGCTCTTGTTTTGTACTTAATAATATGCCAACAAATTTTGTTTACATCCACCAACATATCATTAAAGATAATCATTTTAATGATCACATTGCTTACTTGATGAAAGGGGATTAATCTTGTGGGTGTTCGCGAAGTCGCCATGTTAGTCTCTGAGAGGGTCTCGTAGGTTGGAACTATGCAAATGAGGGGAAAGGACATATGCTAAGTTAAGAGGTTTTATATACTCTAACCTTGAAAGACTAAACTACTCCCCATCTTTTTATCTATTTACTTCTTTAATCTTGGTTTTGTTTTAAAATAATTATTTAATAACACACACACACATACATATAGTAATAATAATAATATCATGTATTTACATTCTCCCCCCGTTACAAAAAAATTCATCTTGAAAAGTTACTTAGGTTTGGAAAGAGTTCTTGATAGGAATCAAAATCCGACAAGACCTATCATTAGGGCAAGAACTAAAGGATTTCAAATCTTGGCGATGAGGGCCCATTTTGAGTAGGTTGACCCCGGAATTATTTATAAATTAACCTCTTTTCTATTATTCTTGTATCGTGTTTTCCAACAGGCACACTTATCATATTCTATAGGGCAATGGACAAACTCCCTCAGACTCAGCTTGTGGGTTATCTATGGACCAACCTGAATCGGCGATGAGCTGAGCCGATGGATCCTATAGAAGACCGGCATCTTGAAGACCATTTCTTTTATATATTTATTCTTTTATAAATATTTTGGTTTCGGGACACTTTTATTTCCTTGTAATTTTCATTTAGGGCTAGCTACCTTAAAAGTGGCAAACTTGTAATTTGGACCACTTTCTAACCCTAGGAGTAGCAAGTGTAAATACTTGCTTAAGAGTGGGTTTGAGGAGGCCATATTTTGCAGAATTGAGAGTTCATATTCACATGAGAATTAGGGTTCCTAATTGTCAATAGTCTCTTATCAATTTCAATCCCAAGAGTTGAAATTGTGGCGAGTGCAACACCATGAAATTGTAAGTAGTATCGATTTCATTTTGTTGTGATTTCTTTTCTTCTCTAATGTGTCATATCTAGGGTTGAATTGGAAGTTTCTTGGTCAGATTTTTTATTGCATTTGTGATCAATTATCTTGTTTAAGGTTGATTACTTTAGTACTTGATCTTACCATCACATTGGTGGCGTGAATTTGTGTTTGTGTTGGAAGGGAATATATCACGGTTTGGTGCTTTTCTTCTTCATCCATTTCATGTGGAATTCACTTGATCTTATTGTTATTTAGTGAAGTTAATCATTATTGGATGTTGATTACATGTTTGAACCTTTGGATTGCATCAAATTTCCATTAGGCTTCACGCAAATTCCATGTCTAGTGGACCGGTTTATATGTGAATTGGGAATTGTTTTCTTTGATTCATTTAATTGTTCTTGGACTTGGTTTTGAGCACATCATTTTTTGGTATCAGAGCACATGTTGAGAGAAGGGATTTGATGGGAATCAAAATCCGACAAGACCTATCATTAGGACAAAAATTGAAGGATTTCAAATCTTGGCAATGAGGGCCCATTTCAAGCAGATCAACCTCGGAATAAATTATTATCTAACCTCTTTTATCTTATTCATGAATTGTATATTCCAACAGGTATGCTTATTTGGTTTCACAAGGCGATGGATAAACTCACTAAGACTTAGCTTGTGGGTTATCTATGGACCGACCTGAACCGGCGATGAGTTGAACCGACGGATTCCATCATGAAGCTAGCCTGCCGAAGATTATTTTCTTTACTTGTAATTTATGTTTGAACCATTTATTTTGTAAGCTTTATGGGACATTTTATTTGGTTGTATTTTACCTTTAGGACCGGCCACCCTATAGTGGCATAGTTGTGATTTTTTAGTCATTCTAACCCTAAAGGGTGCAAGTATAAATACTTGCAAATTAGGGTTTTTGAGGAGCTTTTTGATATTGGAGAAAAAACACCCCTTTTGCCGTGAGAGAGAGTGCCTCTTTCAAGCAATTGCTCTTATCAATTTCCTTAGTGAAATTGTGGCGAGTAGGCTTGGATTTGTTGTGTGTTATATCAACAAATTACAAGTTGATCCTAATTCCAAACTAGTGAGTCATATCTGGTGAGGATTTAGTTACTTTTATGTACTTTTTGTTCTTATGAAATTAGGGTTCTAATTTCGAAATTTGAAAGCACCTTTGAATTGAATTTGAATACCATTTCGTTTTCCCTTGTAGCAATCGTCATTTGATATATTTGTAATTCATCACAATTTCGGAATTTCATTTGGAATATTGAGGTATTTCCCTTCTTGTGGCGTGATACTTCATAGCCATTTCTCCCTTCAATTTGATTGTGCTTGAATCCCCCTTTTAGGCACATCATAATTTGGTATCAGAGCACATCATCATTGAAAATTTGGTTACAAGTGTTAAGGATTTGCGCCATTTGAGGACTAGATTGATTGGCATTGTTTGTGTGTCTTTTAATCTTGTTTGCATGTATTTTGGTATCAGAGCTTAAGGTTAAGAGGAGGGATTGTTGAATTTGAGATTTTTGATCCTTATATTGTTATCTTCCTATTGCCGTGAGTTGCTTATGGTTAAGAGGAGGAATTGTTGCAATTAGGATTGTCCTTTTTTCCATCTTGCCGTAAGTTAATTAAAGGTATATGAGAAGGGTTTTGTTGATTGAAGTTTTGGGAATTGAAAGTTTTTGGTATTACCTTTGTAAACCGAATTGCAAGGGAGTGGAAATTCGGATCAAGTGAATGTATTTTTTTTTTGTTGTTACCTTGATGTTTACGTGATTGATCCTTGTTGAAATTGAGGATTAATTGAATTGTTTGTATTGGTACTAATTGGCGTGAGTATCTTACTTGGGAAGTTGAAACTTGTTGTTGTAGAAGTGGACATCTTGTTGTAATTTTTTGTCTTGACTTCACCGTGAAGGAGAGGAAGGTAGTGCAATTTCGGAAGTGCAAATTGTGTAGGAAGGGAATTGTGTTTGTTTTTGCATTGTTGAATTCAGAATTGTGGAGGATATTTGCAATTTTCCAGATTTGATTAGTGTGTAAGAAAGGAAGTTATTTGATTTCAAAACAAGCATTAAGAGTGAAGGAGTTAATTGTGCTTGTTTGAATTTGAAAATTTGCATCTAACCAAATGTGGAGGAGTTGCAATTAGTAAAGTGAATTGATTTTCAAATTTGAATGCTACCTTCTTATGTTAATTTTGGTTGAAAAATTGTGTTGAAGTGGACAAAGTGCACCGTGAGTGTGTAGGAGTGTATATGGTGTTGTGTGTGCATATTGGAAGTGGAAGTGTATAATTTCCAGAATTGAATTTGCGTGGAAGAAGAGGAAACAATTTGAATTGAAACACATCCATTTACTTCAAGTAGTTAAGAGTGGTATTGAATATATTTCATTTGAATTTGAAATTGATTCTTACCATTTGTGGCAAAGTTGCATTAAGGGTGTCACTTGTAAAAATTGTTGCCGTGTATGTGGAAGTGTATAGTTGTTGTTGCCGTTCTTGTTGTTGTTGCAATTTAAAGAAGCCTATTAGTTAGTTGTTGTTTGTTCCTACCTTGGAAGTGAAGGGTTGCAACATATTCTTGTTGCGTAAATTTAGTATGTTGTGTGTAAAGTGTATAAGTGGCGGAGTGAGTTGGTTTTGGCGTGAATTGTTTTTGTGAAGCAAGTGTGCTACAATTACTAGACATTACATTGGTACATCAAATAGATTGCATCCACAAAAATGTTTATTAATAGTGTGAATGGAGGAATGAGTGATGTAGCATATAGTCGAATTGGTGGAGGTCAAGGTTCTAATGTTGCAGGTGGGAGGACCTTAGATGAACAACTTCGGGACCTTAGAAAACTTGTTACTACATTAGCAACAAGGATTGATAGGATGACATTGCCACCACCACCAGTGATACACCTTCAGGAGCCACCTAGAGCAAAGGGAGATTATCATGCTCTTAGAGAAGATAGTGTTGGTAATTTTGGACTTAAACCATTCCCAGAAATGGAATTTAGACCACCTAGAGGCTTAGAGTGTGCAGAGCTACAAATGCCTTCACTTGAAGATAAGGGTTCCACAGATGAAAGATGTCAAACACCACTGTGCCAACCTTCAGAGGTTTCTGAAGGTAATGATCAGTTGGACCAATTGTTAGAAGACTCTAGGGATCAGCATAACAGGGATGAGTCAGAGGAAACAAACTCGTTGGAAAGTGTTGAGATAGAGGAAACATCAGTCGATAATGAGTCCTTGTTTTTGTTACAGGAGAGATACATCCTAGAGATGGAGAAAGAAAACAATCATCTACTATAGTATTTCAGATATTGGGATTCTGTAGAGATACTCCTTCAGATGGATTACTTTGGGAAACAGAGTCTCTACTGCATTTGAACTGCAAGATTTGAGGTCAAATCTTTTTGAGGTCCAAGAGATGATGGGAATCAAAATCCGACAAGACCTATCATTAGGACAAAAATTGAAGGATTTCAAATCTTGGCAATGAGGGCCCATTTCAAGCAGATCAACCTTGGAATAAATTATTATCTAACATCTTTTATCTTATTCATGAATTGTATATTCCAATAGGTATGCTTATTTGGTTTCACAAGGCGATGGATAAACTCACTAAGACTCAGCTTGTGGGTTATCTATGGACCGACCTGAACCGGCGATGAGTTGAACCGACGGATTCCATCATGAAGATAGCCTGCCGAAGATTATTTTCTTTACTTGTAATTTATGTTTGAACCATTTATTTTGTAAGCTTTATGGGACATTTTATTTGGTTGTATTTTACCTTTAGGACCAGCCACCCTATAGTGGCATAGTTGTGATTTTTTAGTCATTCTAACCCTAAAGGGTGCAAGTATAAATACTTGCAAATTAGGGTTTTTGAGGAGCTTTTTGATATTGGAGAAAAAACACCCCTTTTGCCGTGAGAGAGAGTGCCTCTTTCAAGCAATTGCTCTTATCAATTTCCTTAGTGAAATTGTGGCGAGTAGGCTTGGATTTGTTGTATGTTATATCAACAAATTACAAGTTGATCCTAATTCCAAACTAGTGAGTCATATCTGGTGAGGATTTAGTTATTTTATGTACTTTGTTCTTATGAAATTAGGGTTCTAATTTCGAAATTTGAAAGCACCTTTGAATTGAATTTGAATACCATTTTGTTTTCCCTTCTAGCAATCGTCATTTGATATATTGTAATTCATCACAATTTCGGAATTTCATTTGGAATATTGAGGTATTTCCCTTCTTGTGGCGTGATACTTCATAGCCATTTCTCCCTTCAATTTGATTGTGCTTGAATCCCCCTTTTAGGTACATCAGGATTTATGGTTATTTGATTTTGTGATATTCATCTTCAATTAGGGTTAATCAAATTGTGAACCGCAATTGTGTTGTATAGTTTGTGACTTGCGAAATTACCTTGGTTGGAGTTTTGATTTGCTGCTTGTTGGAGTTGGATTGGGAAGGTTGTTGTATCATCTTGTGATTAATAATTTTCGTGGAAGGAAGGAAGAATCAAAGTGTTGTTAATTCAACAATTGTGTGAGCTTGAAAAAATTGCCTTGTTTTTGCCGTGACTAGTTATGGCGTGAAGGAGGTTGTGTAGCTTGTTGTTTTGATTTCCAATGTGTAATTTGAATTGGAGAAGTGCAATTTACAGATTTGCATTGATTTGAGTAGTAAGGAATCTGTTTGAATTCAAACACATTCCATTAAGTTGTGGGAGTTAATGAGTGTCATTTTAATTTGAAATTCATTTATTACCAATTGAGGAAGGCTTGCAATTAGTGAAGAGATTGAAATTCAAATTTGAGTTGCTGCCTATTTTGTTGTGAGTTGCGGTTAGAACTTGTGGAAGTGAAGTATATTTTGTTATTATTGCCGTGGAAGTGGAGTGTATTTGTTGTTGTAGCTATTGTTATCATTACCGTGGAAGTGGAGTGCAATTTGTTGTTGTTGTCGTAGGAGTTATTGGTGAAGTGAGTGCACCGTGATTGAGGTTTGTGTGGTGGTGTAAATTTGTGGATTTATGTGGAGTAAGGTGTTGCACATTAAGATAAAGTGTGAGTGTGAACCGTGGCTAATTAAGGAAGTTAAGTAGTGAAGTTTGAAATTCAAATATAAGCATTTAAGTGTGAAAGTTATTGAGTATTATTACTTAAACACTTGCTTAGTTGAATTCAATATCTTAACTACTTGGAAGTATTTATTTATGCTTCAGTTATTCTAATATACTTGAAGTGATAAGAAGTATTTGTTGCATTGGTGACTTGTTGCACCGTGGGTGTACAAGTGTGAGTGTTGTTATCCAAACTTGTTATTATGACGTGGTAAAGTGAAGGGAGTGTACTACAATTATTTGAGATTACATTGTACTTCAAATAAATCGCATCCACAAACATGTCAAATGATAGTGTGAATGGGGGCATTAGCAATGAGGCCAATAGCCAAGTGGGTAGCAGACCAAGTTGTCGAAATACAAATGGAAGAACTCTAGATGAAAAACTTCGGACCTTACCACAATTGTTGGTACATTAGCAACAAGGATTGATAGGATGACATTGCCACTACCACCTATGGCAAACCTTCGGGCATCACCTAGAGTAGCTCCTCAAAATGTCCAAAGAGAAGGGGCAGTTAGAGGAAATTTGGTGAGAAGAGTAGAAGGAGATTATCATGCTCTTAGGGAAGATAGAGATGATAATTGTGAGGTTAATCCATACCTAGACAGGAATTTAGACCAACTCGAGGATTAGAGTATGTGAGGCTACAAATGCCTTCATTTGATGGTAGGGTTCCACAGATGATTACCTAGACTGGGAAGACCAAGTTGAGGGTCTTTTCATGTGTTATGAGATTGATGATGACTCCAGGGTACGTCTTGCAGCTGTAGAGTTCACAGGGTATGCCGCTTTGTGGTGGAAAAATATGGTGATCAGTAGATGAAGGGATAGAGAGACGAAATACACACTTGGAGACATGAAATGAGTTTTGAGGAATAGGTTTGTACTGAAACACTACAGGCATGAGTTATTTATGCATCTCAGACATTGAGACAAGGGTAAAACAGTGGATGACTATGTACAGGAGTTTGAGACACTAGTGATCAGATGTGGATTAGTTGAACCTCCTGAACAAACCTAGCAAGTTTTGTATCTGGTTGAAGTATGATATACTTGTGTAGTTGAGCTTTAGAGATATAGTGCACTTAATGAGGCTATACAGTTAGCCTTGAAAGTGGAAAGATAGAGGCAATCCTATTCATTTTAGTTTACTAGCAGCAGACTACCAGGGAACCAAATTGTTCAGGGTTAGTTATGTTCTCCTTTAGAGATACTAGAGGTTCACAAGTAGTTGAGTACACCATTGATATTCTGAGGATTAGAGTCAGATGAGTCTATCATTAGAGGGCCAGAATGTTCAGAGAACATTTGTGTTCACCTTCAGAGGTCTCAAAGGGTAATGAGCAGTTGGGCCAACCACTAGAAGACCATGAGGATCAGCGACATATAGATGAGTTAGAAAAGGAGGATACAATATCAGTGAAATGGGTTGAGTTAGGGACACCTCAGTGGATAATGGGTCATTATTTGTGTTGCAGAAGAGATACATCCTGGAAATGGAGGAGAGAAAACAATCACTACCTGTAGTATTTCAGATATTGGGATTCTGTAGAGATACTTCTTCAGATGGATTGTTAGGAGAAAACAAAGTCTCCATTGCATTTGATTTACCAGATTTGAGGACAAATCTTTTTGAGGCCTGAGGAGATGATAGGAATCAAAATTCGACAAGACCTATCATTAGGCAAGAACTAAAGGATTTCAAATCTTAGCGATGAGGGCCTATTTGAGCAGATTAACCCCGGAATTATTTATAAATTAACCTCTTTTCTATTATTCTTGTAGTGTGTTTTTCAATAGGCACACTTATCATATTCTATAGGGTAATGGATAAACTCCCTCAGACTCAGCTTGTGGGTTATCCATGGACCGACCTGAACGGCGATGAGCTGAGCCGATGGATCCTATAGAAGACCGGCATCTTGAAGAGAATTTCTTTTATATATTTATTCTTTTATGACTATTTTGGTTTTATTTTGATTTTGGGACACTTTTATTTCCTATAATTTTCATTTAGGGCTAGCCACCTTAAAAGTGGCAAACTTGTAATTTGGACCACTTTCTAACCCTAGGAGTAGCAAGTATAAATACTTGCTTAAGAGAGGGTATGAGGAGGCCATATTTTGCAGAATTGAGAGTTCATATTCACGTGAGAATTAGGGTTCCTAATTGTCATTAGACTCTTATCAGTTTCAATCCCAAGAGTTGAAATTGTGGCAAGTGCAACACCTTGAAATTGTGAGTAGTATCAATTTCATTTTGTTGTGATTTCTTTTCTTCTCTAGTGTGTCATATCTAGGGTTGAATTGGAAGTTTCTTGGTCAGATTTTTGATTGCATTTGTGATCAATTATCTTGTCTAAGGTTGATTACTTTAGTACTTGATCTTACCATCACATTGGTGGCGTAAATTTGTGTTTGTGTTGGAAGGGAATATATCACGGTTTGGTGCTTTTCTTCTTCATCCATTTCACGTGGAATTCACTTGATCTTATTGTTATTTAGTGAAGTTAATCATTATTGGATGTTGATTACATCTTTGAACCTTTGGATTGCATCAAATTTCCATTAGGGTTCACGCAAATTCCATGTCTAGTGGACTGGTTTGTATGTGAATTGAGAATTGTTTTCTTTAATTCATTTGATTGTTCTTGGACTTGGTTTTGAGCACATCATTTTTTGGTATCAGAGCACATGTTGAGAGAAGGGATTTATGGTTATTTGATTTTGTGATATTTATCTTCAATTAGGGTTAATTAAATTGTGAACCGCAATTGTGTTGTGTAGTTTGTGACTTACGAAATTACCTTGGTTGGAGTTTTGATTTGCTGCTTGTTGGAGTTGGATTAGGAAGGTTGTTGTATCATCTTGTGATTAATAATTTTCGTGGAAGGAAGGAAGAATCAAAGTGTTGTTAATTCAACAATTGTGTGAGCTTGAAAAAATTTTAAGTTCTAATGGTTTACGGAAATTTTGCATTTCTCACCATATAGGTAATGTCTCCACAATTTCAGCACTAAGATCACAATTGCTAACTCTAAGTTATGTGTGGGGTAGTTCCTCTCATATGGTTTCAGCTAGCAAGAGGCATATGTGATGACTCTCCCATTCTACATGAGCACACATCCAAAGCCTTGAGTTGATGCATCACCATATATTTAAAACTCTTCTCCTATCTTAGGTAAGGCTAACATTGGAGTTTTCACCAATTTCCCCTTTAGTGATGAGGATCAACTAGCATAAAAAAGGAATGAACCAAAGTCCCAAGACCTATTACATAGTATTGGAGGCCCAATGACTCGAACGAGAGCTAAGTGGATGAGTGAAGCTTTGCAAGGACTAGTAATGGACTTATAAGCAAAGGAACCAAGTTACACTAAAGGAGAACCAACCTTTATCAACTTGATTCATGTTTCCATAGAGGGATGCAAGGATATAGAAGTCTTAGAATAAATTATTTTGAGAAAGGAAAATTGAACCGAAAAGGGAGAAGCACTCTCAGTTTTATTTGTTATGACTTACTTTATTTGTTTGGTTTGTGTTTAATATATTTAGTTGTAAGATTTCAGCCTTCTAGAAGTTAAGTGGCCAGTTTTGCTATGTTTGGAAACTTAGGTTATTCTTTTGTCATGTGATAATAATATATATCACAGCAATAGGTGGAAACAAAAATAACATAATTGTAATATTATTGAAAACATATCTTTTCATGGAAAAGCTCTCTCTTGTTCTTTAAGAAAGAACTACATGGTTTTCTCTAACACAAATGCTTAGGGAAATCATTGATAACTTAGGTTTCAATCAATAGGTGTGGTTGGGGTCTAGTTATGAATTACAACTTGTTTAAGACAATTCGTGGGAATTCCGATTTCAATTACGATCGCCGAGTTTTACGTTTGACATACCTAGGGTTTTGCACATCATTTGGTATCGGAGCTTCGGCTTCTTGAATCAAGTAACATCTATCCTTTGTTAATTGTTTGTTTCTTCATTCCATAGTTCTTGTTCATACCCTAGAAATTCGTATAAATTTTTTTTACGAATTTGGTATAGAAACTCTATTGGTAATCGAGAACAACAATTTGTTATCTTAGTAAATTGAAATCCAATCTTTAATTCTTATTCTTTGTTCTTGGAAAGTCGTATAAAAATAAAATAAAAAAAAGTCGAATTTAGTCATAGAATATTCAATTGTCGAGTTACACGACAAAAAATTCTTGCTTTGAAATCACATAATCAAGTGATACAATACACTTTCCAATTCTTACCTTCAATATTATCTTGGCTTTTCAATATTGTAACTGAATTACATTGCATTCCATTACATGGTCGGTGCATGATTGTTGCCAACCGTAGTTTTAATATTTGTAATACCTGTTCCTAATTCTAACTACCTTGCAATAGGCAAGTGTACCTATCGTGGACGTAATATAGTGTTAAGTGCAGGGTCGTTCCACCGAGAGGAGATTGCTAATTACTAGTACTAGCTCTTTCCCTATTATCTAACCGTCAAATTGAGATGAAGAGTGTTAAAGAATAAAAATAGTTAACAATCTAAAATCTTAACTAAAACTACTTCAACAAAATAAGGGTTAATTCTCTAACAAAGCAATCTAGATCTCATTATATACCTATATTGTCACATGAATCATTAGAAGCTAAAAATTAATGCCATTGAGTTCTTAAGCTGTTAAGTTCCATGAAGCAAGATAATTACTTTCTCAAGTATATTACTTATCTAATCCTAGATTTATCAATTAGGATCTCTCCTCAATCAATAGCAATCTAGAACTGCATGAAGCATAGGAACTCGATTCAAATGAGTATTCAACAGAAGATTTTCGGTATTCTCTCTCCAGAAACACCAGCAAATCTCATCCAAAACATGAATCTAATCATAAAAGCAATTTCTCAATCAACTCAAATGATATTAAGCATAAACTCATATTTCGGAAATATGAATCTAAGATAAACATAAAGCACATGTAATGGAACAAAAGAACATCAATAAACTTCAATTAAATCAAATCTTCATCATAATAACAAAATAGTTCAAATAAGATCTAGGTCTATGGTTTACTCTTCCATAAACCTAGCAATGAAAGCACAAATACCTGAAGAGAAACTAGAGTTCATGATTACAACCCGGATAGAGTGAATCTTGAATGCTTTGCTTGGAGCTCCTTGGATTGTTGAGTAGAAAACTAAAGAAAAGAGAGAAAAATAAAGAGAAGTGTCTAAAACCCTATGTCTGCCTCTTTTTTATTTCTCTTCTCTCCTCCTCGGCCTCCTCTTCTCTCTCCTTCCTCCTTTTTCTCATATGTATGCATATATATATATCTGTGCTAGGGTTGGAGGAAAGAGAAAATAAAAAGTCAGAGAAGATAGGTCGTGACTCTATACGCCCCTCATCATGCCCCGTGGCAAGGGGCGTAGTGGTCTCGGGTCATCCTTTGAAGTTAGCACGCCCCCATATCAGGGGCGTGGTGGCTTTGTGTTTCACTTTTGGTCCCATACGCCCCCTGCCACGCCCCTTGGCAAGGGGCGTAGTAGCTTCTGTTCTTGATTTCTCTTCCATATGCCCCTGATATGGGGGTGTGGTGGTGGTCTGATTCATACGCCCTTGATATGGGGGTGTGGCAGGCAGGGGAGATGCTCTTCTTCCTTTCTCTTTATTGTTTTCTTCTCAAATTCTTTCAATGATCTTCATTACACCTGAAAGCAACATATTCCTTGATTAAGCATCAATTTCGGATGATTTTTTATTAATTATCAACTTAAAAGAGCTTAAAATCTTCCTAGAATTTGGAGTTTTATGTCGATTATCAAATTCCCCCACACTTGAATCTTTGCTTGTCCCCAAGCAAAGCAATTTTAAAGACCATACATTCAAAATGGGGACTTCATATTTCCAAACACAGCAGGCTAGAATATCAGCATTCATCAATGATCATGTTTAACATCCAATAGAACTCCTCAATTGAATGAATGTACTCCTCACCTTGTCCTGCAATATTGAACTAGAGATACTTTAATCAAAGTTTTAAAATTAATCAAAGTAAAGTAAGCTTCTACCTTTATCTTTTAATAACAGCTTTCAAACCAAAAATCAAACTCAAGGTCAAATCAAAACAAAAGGAGATTTGGCTCATTTCAGTTAGCTATTTCAGAGTGTATAGCCTCCTCATCCATGTCTCTAAGAGAACTACTCCATCATGAAAGTATTTTGCATCCAAGATTCCCTTGGATTCCTCTTCCTTTGATAGACCTTCCCAAAAGTTTCATTTATTTATTTATGATCCCAAAACCCATGTAGCAAGCTTTCAGCCGATAATCCCGAGCTCGTCACCCAAGTTAACAGACGTTATACCTTCAATTGAAGGCGTCCCTATGCACTTAATCACTCGAGTTTCAAGAACATACTCTTTTTTTTTTAAAGTAATTTCCTCGGTAGGCCGATCCCAAGCCAGATGACCTTAGGTGACCAAGTTTTATAGGGACCCCATCGAACCTCCATTACTCTAACTGATTTGTTTAGCTAGTAGCGAGGTCAGACTTCGCTCTTCTGAGGGACCAAAACCAGCCTACACTAACTAAGATATCTTATTTCGACTTAAACTTTTCTTAGAAGGTCTCTTAAGAAAGATCACCAAGCGAATTACTTCATTTACCCTTTTATATTGGATTGATTAGCTCTCAAGACATTTGATGAAACAATATATTTCCTAGTAACTTAGAAATCAAGCCAATTAACATTTTGCTAAGGACCTTAGTTCAATTCCTAACTTTGAATTCTACCTTTAAATGACAAGTAAACTTGCTTCACAAAGATTTTTATTCTATAAGTTTGATCAAGTATGACAAAATTCAATGCAAAAATAGGAGTGAATTGCACGACATTCTTTTTGAGGGATTCAATCATTGAATGCTAAAACACTCCTCAATTGCAGCCAAAATTCTAGCAAGATGGAAAATGTAGGAGGAATTTTAATAGAAAATTAAAAGAATTTTGAATTTTTTTTTAATAGCACATACATACCTAGTTCTCCTTTTTTCCTTTATACATAATATTTAATACCCCTCCCCCACACTTAAGTTAGACATTGTCCTCAATGTCTATGCTTACGAAAAAAAATTAGACAAGGAAAGAGCATTAAGTAGAGAAAAATTAAGACAGAAAAGGTAATAAAAAGAACTAGTACTCCCCTGAATTCGATGTTGCTATTCATCAAGTGCTTGATCAAAACCATTGTAGTAGCTCCAGTATTTAAGAATCGTGTGCCTCTTCCAGTTGCTGCAATATCAAACTCTGGACAACTATGCAAAGAAGAAAACTCAAAAAGAAGTTAGCTTACAACAGAAATTAAAAAGGGAAAATTAAGGAAAAGTAAAGCATGTGTCTTTAAATCAAATTAAAGAAAGGTGGCTAGATTAATAAGTAATAAGTGTTGCTAATATTAGTGGTGCCTCCTCCCCGGCAACGGTGCCAAAAACTTGATCGTTGCCAACCATAGTTTTAATATTTGTAATACCTGTTCCTAATTCTAACTACGTTGCAATAGGCAAGTGTACCTACCGTGGACGTAATATAGTGTTAAGTGCAGGGTCGTTCCACCGAGAGGAGATTGCTAATTACTAGTACTAGCTCTTTCCCTATTATCTAACCGTCAAATTGAGATGAAGAGTGTTAAGACTAAAAATAGTTAACAATCTAAAATATTAACTAAAACTACTTCAACAAAACAAGGGTTAATTCTCCAACAAAGCAATCTAGATCACATTATATACCTATATTGTCACATGAATCATTAGAAGCTAAAAATTAATGCTATTGAGTTCTTAAGCTGTTAAGTTCCAAGAAGCAAGATAATTACTTTCTCAAGTATATTACTTATCTAATCCTAGATTTATCAATTAGGATCTCTCCTCAATCAATAGCAATCTAAAACCACATGAAGCATAGGAACTTGATTCAAATGAGTATTTAACAAAAGATTTTCGGTATTCTATCTTTAGAAACACGAGCAAATCTCATCCAAAACATGAATCTAATCATAAAAGAAATTTCTCAATCAACTCAAATGATATTAAGCATAAACTCATATTCCGGAAATATGAATCTAAGATAAACATAAAGCACATGTAATGGAACAAAAGAACATCAATAAACTTCAATTAAATCAAATCTTCATCATAATAACAAAATAGTTCAAATAAGATCTAGGTCTACGGTTTACTCTTCCATAAACCTAATAATGAAAGCACAAATACATGAAGAGAAACTAGAGTTCATGATTACAACCCGGATAGAGCGAATCTTGAATGCCTTGCTTGGAGCTCCTTGGATTGTTGAGTAGAAAACTAAAGAAAAGAGAGAAAAATAAAGAGAAGTGTTTAAAACCCTAGGTCTGCCTCTTTTTTATTTCTCTTCTCTCCTCTTCGGCCTCTCGGCCTCTCGACCTCCTCTTCTCTCTCCTTCCTCCTTTTTCTCATATGTATCCATATATATATATATCTGTGCTAGGGTTGGAGGAGAGAGAAAATAAAAAGTCAGAGAAAATAGGTCGTGACTCCATACGCCCCTCACCATGCCCTGTGGCAAGGGGCGTGGTGGTCTCGGGTCATCCTTTGAAGTTGGCACGCCCCCATATCAGGGGCGTGGTGGCTTTGTCTTTCACTTCTAGTCCCATACGCCCCTTGCCACGCCCCTTGGCAAGGGGCGTGGTTGATTCTGTTCTTGATTTCTCTTCCATATGCCCCTGATATGGGGGTGTGGTGGTGGTCTGATTCATACGCCCCTAATATGGGGGCGTGGCAAGCAGGGGAGATGCTCTTCTTCCTTTCTCTTTATTGTTTTCTTCTCAAATTCTTTCAATGATCTTCATTACACCTGAAAGCAACATATTCCTTGATTAAGCATCAATTTCGGATGATTTTTTATTAATTATCAACTTAAAAGAGCTTAAAATCTTCCTAGAATTTGGAGTTTTATGTCGATTATCAATGCAATATTCTACTTTCCTATTTCGTGTTGTGGATATCTCTTGGTTTGTGTTTCTAATTTTGTAGTGAGTCTTTTCATATCAATTAATTCAGGATTGTATCCTTGCTTGCAGTGACTTAGAACCAATATTTAGTCAATAGATTTGCTTTAGTGGTTTGCATTGAGGAAGTTTTTTCAATCCGAGTTCATATCAATGAATTGTAAGAGCGGGTTGTGAGAACATCATTACTGAGAGTTAAACACGAGTGAATTGTGAGGACAATACTACTGAGAGCAATACACGAGTAAATTGTGAGAGATATATTATATTTGTGTTACTAATCTCTTTTCTTGACTGTAGAGATATGTTAGGACCAAGTTCAACTGGAGGTGGAGGAGGGGAGAGTAGGGTGATGTTTGATTTAATGATGAGGGAGATGAAGAGAATATTGAGTGGTGAGCTAGAATAAATCCATGAGAGGATGGATAAGATAGAACGGAGTAGGGAACCGTCTAGCAGTAATACTTTCAAGCGAGGTGCGAGTAGACCCTTGAGGGGAGGAGTAAGGATAGAAGAGGGTGAAGAAATGGATTCAAGAGAATATAATTATATGAGGGAGAGAGGGAACACTCAGAGGTGAGACAGTAATCTAGGAAGTATTAAAATGAAGATACCTTCGTTTTCGGGGGAAAAATGATCCAGAGTTATACTTGGAGTGGGAGAGGAAGGTAGATCATGTATTTAAGTGCCACAATTATGCTAAGGAGAAAAAGGTTAAATTGGCTGCAGTTGAATTTTCAGATTATGCTAGTGTTTGGTTGGACTAGCTAGTACGCAATAGATGTAGGTATGGAGAGAGACCTGTTAGTACCTGGGATGAGTGAAGACCATTATGCAGAAGTGGTTTATCCCTAGTCATTATCATAGGGATTTGCTCAAGAAGTTTTAGGGGTTGACATAGGGGTCCAAGAATGTAGAGGACTACTATAAAGAAATGGAAATCACCATTATTAGAGCCAGAGTGGAGGAGGATTATGAGGCTATAATGGCTAGGTTCATTAACGGGCTGAATAGGGAGATTGCTGACGTAGAGGATTTGCATCACTATTTAGATATGGAGGAGTTGTTGCATAAGGCGATCAAGGTAGAGAGACAATTGATGTATAAAAGCAATCCAAAATCTAAGGTGACTTCTAACTCTTCATGGAAATCTAATTGGAAGAAGAATCCTATAGATTCGAAGTCAAAAGAGGGCATGAAGGCTAAGAGTCCAGTCGCTACTTTTACAGGTAAAACTGACACTAAACCATCTTCGAGAACTTGTGATATTAAATGTTTTAGGTGTCAGGGGTTTAGACATATTGCATCTCAATGTCCAAATCAAAGGGCTATGATCATTTACAATAATGGAGATGTAGAGAGTACTAGTTCTAAGGAGGATGATATATCACCCTCAGAGGAGTATGATGATGTTGAATTAGAGGGACTCGTGAGTGGCAAGCTATATGTCACTAGACGAGTCCTCAGTGCTCAACCGTAGGACGACGGTGAAAAGTTTCAATGTGAACACATCTTTCATACTCGGTGTCACGTGCAGAACAAGGTATGTAGCTTGATCATTGATAGTGGTAGCTATACTAACGTTGTTAGCACCTTATTGGTTGATAAGATGCGGTTGAAGGCTGTGAAACATCCTAATCCATATCAATTACAATGGTTGAATGAGTGTGAGGAAGTGAAGGTAGCCAGACAGGTTCTTATTACTTTTTCCATAAGGAGTTATCATGATGAGGTGATGTGTGATGTAGTGCCCATGCAGGCTAGTCACCTATTACTGAGTCGACCATGGCAATTTGATAGGAAGGTGATGTACGATGGGTACAAGAACCAATATTCTTTTGTTCTAAACAAAAGGAAGGTGGTTCTATCTCTACAGAAACCATGGAAGCTTGCGAGGATCAAGTGAGGATAGTAAAAGAATTTAGAGAGAAACATGTGAGTATGTGAGAGAAGGGTGAGAAAAAAAGAAAAGAATGAGAGACAAACACTAGTGAGCCATGAGGGAAAAGATTCTGAAACACTAAGAGGAGAGAAAATTGCAAGAAAAAGTGAGGTAAAGAGTGCAATGTTGGCAAGGAAACAACTATTTGTACTTATGTACATGGATGTTTATTTTACTGACATTAACCCTTCGTTGCCTACTATGGTAGTTTCTCTTTTGCAGGAATATAAAGACTTGTTCCTTGGAGAAGTATCGCAGGGCCTACCTCTACTACAAGGTATCAAGCATCAAATTGATTTCTTGCTAGGTGTATCTATTCTTAATCGACCACCTTACCGAACTAATCCTGAGGAGGCAAAGGAAATTCAGAAGTAGGTTGATGAATTGATGGAGAAAGGATTTGTAAGGGAAAGCCTCAATCCATGTTCAGTTTCTATCATCTTGGCTCCTAAGAAGGATGGGACATGGCAAATGTGTGTTGACTGCCAACCAATCAACAAGATAACAGTTAAGTATAGATATCCTATTCCTAGATTAGATGATATGTTTGATGAATTGCATGGTGCTTGTTTATTTTCTAAAATTGATTTAAAGAATGGCTATTGCCAAATTTTTATGAAAGAGGGGGATGAATGGAAAATGGCTTTTAAGACTAAACATGGGTTATATGAATGGATGGTAATGCCTTTCGGGTTAACAAATGCACCTAGCACTTTTATGAAGCTAATGAATCATGTTTTGTATCATTTTATTGGAAAATTTGCTGTTGTATACTTTGATGACATTCTAATTTACAGTAGGACATTAGATGATCTTGTTTAGCATCTGCAGTGTGTGTTTACTGTTTTGAGGGAAAACCAGTTATATGCTAATTTAAAGAAGTGCACTTTTTGTATGGAAATTGTGGTTTTTCTTGGATTTGTTGTAGGTGCAGGTGGGATAACTATGGATGAGGAGAAGGTGAATGTGATCCAGGAGTGGCCAACACCAAAGAATGTAAATGAGATCAAGAGTTTCTATGGCTTAGCAAGTTTTTATAAGAGATTTATGAGGGACTTCAGTTCCATAGCTACTCCTCTAAATAACCTTGTTAAGAAGAATGCTAACTTCAAGTGGACAGAAGTGCATGAGTAGTCTTTTCAAACCTTGAAAGGTAAGTTAACTAACGCACCTTTATTAGTTGATATACTTAAAAGGGACTCTAAGCATATGCAAATAATCCAATTAAACCACTCCTAAATTACAAGATCACAATCGCTTCAAATTGGATCAAAAATTGCGTGAACTTTAAATTTCCAAGGTGATCCGATTAATAAGAACAATGAGGATTAAAAACTACAAGGATGATATTGATCAAATGAATCATGAATTCAACTCAATTTCCAATAAAATCCTAATCAAAACACCAACATATAAACCGTAAACTTCTCCTTAAATCTATGGAATTCTACGCAAACAATAAAAGGGAAAATTGAAGGCAATATTGAGAGATAAAACCAATCAATTATATCACATTACATGAATGGATTTTAGATCACAAGTGATGCTAAAATCAGATAAAAAAGAACTAACCTAATCAACCCTAGATATTACACACTAGTGATGAAAAGGAAAAACAACTTAAGGAATTGATATAACTCACAATTCTCTATGTTGCAACTCGCCACAATTCTAATTTGGATTGAAATTGATAAGAGTCCTATGAAATATTAGGAAACCCTAATCTCTCACACGAAAATATATGCTGCAAATTTCAAAGTCTATTCCTCTCAAAACCCTACTTAAGCAAGTATTTATACTTGCTCCCTTTAGGGATAAAATGTCCACAAAATTACAACTATGCCACTTTAGGGTGGCCGGTCCTAAAAGCACCAATTACAACCAAATAGAAGTGTCCAAAAACTTACAAAATAAATAGTCCAAAGAAAATAATTACAAGTATAAAATAATAATAATCCTCAAAGAGCCACTGCGTTGAGGCGATGTTGATCACAGTGGGTCATTGGATGAGAATCTAATGATGTCCCTAATTGACTAACAGTGAGATTCATTTGGCATCCTGTGAAGAAATATCACTGTACCTGTTAGATTATCACTCAAATACTTATTAGATAAAGAAAACAAGTATGAATATAAGTGATTTAGATCATCATCCAAATCAAGTTTCTTATCCATCTAGGTTATTGGAAAAATTCCCATCATCTCCTTGGGCCTTTCAAAGATTTGCCCTCAAATCTAGAGGGTCATTTCTTGGACTGAACCCAGACATCTCTGTTAGCCTGTTTTCCCGATTACTAGATGAAACAGAAGTAGTCCTGACTTGCTCTTGGAATTTGTGCACCTCAAATGGAGACATAAGTACTAATACTATACGAAACCCTCCCATATGAAACATGTAGGTGTTTTTGAAGCCATCATGTAACACCTTTTTATTAAACAACCAAGGCCTACCCAATAGTAAATGGAATGCACACATGGGGATCACATCACATAAGATCTCATCATGATATTTCTTCCCAACACTCACAAGCACCTTTGCCTTTTGAGTAACATGCATACTACCCCGATTATCCAACCAATGCAAGTTATAAAGGCTAAGATGTGGACTAGCAGATAATTGTAATTTGTCTACCAGTGCAGCAAATATAACATTCGTGCAACTACAACTATCTATGAGGAGTACACAAAGGTTACCTCTGATTCTGCAAGAAGTGTGGAATATGTTCTCCCTTTGTTTGTCTCTAGCATCAAGAGATAAAGTCAGAGCCCTGCACAACACATTAATGAGTAAATACTGTTCACCTGTGCCTCCTCATGTGTCTCTACAGTGCTATAGACAGATCTATAGGCTCAGTTTGTTCCTTCTCATCCTCAACCTCCTCTCCAGCACCCTTCATAACAGTCATAACCCTCTTATTAGGACACTATGCCGCCATATGCCCAAATCCCATGCATTTAAAGCATTTAATTTGGCATACTTTCCCATTAGTAGTTCCTAGAACAATCTGCCTAACTTCTGGTGCTATTACCTCTTTACCCTTTCCAGTGGTCATGTTCTCCCTATCTATGCTAGGGGTAGCTCTGTCTACTACCCTCATTGTCTCACCTACTACCTTTAGTCATCCTGATCAACCATCAACTCCCATAAGCCTGGTAGTAGTATTAGGCCTACTATTTTGGAACCTTGAATAAGTTGGATCAACTTTGCCTCTCCACTTTCAAGGCTAGCTGAATAACCTCATCAAGTGTACTATAGCTCTGCAGTTCAACTACACACGTTATCTCATATTTCAGTCCTGAGACGAAGTGTGCTAGGGTTCGCTCTGGAGGCTTAATTGACCCACATCTAATCATTAGGGTTTCAAACTCTTGCACATAGTCGTCGACTGTCTTACCTCCCTACCTTAAGGTTTAAAGACGCATAAATAGTTCTTACCTGTAGTGCTCAAGAATAAATCTCTTTCTCAAAACCCTCTTCATATCCCTCCATGTCTGTATTTCAGCCTCACCATCCCTGTGCCTACTGATAATCAGATTCTTCCACCATAAGGCGGCATACCCTATGAACTCAATAGTAGCCAGTCGGACTCGAGTATTGTCATCAATCTCATAGCATTCAAAGAGACCCTCAACCTTATCCTCCTAGTCCAAATAATCATCATCTGAAGCCCTGCCATCAAAGGAAGGCATCTGCAGCTTCACATATTCTGATCCCATGGGTGGGCTGAAATCTCGATTTGGGTAAGGATTAGCCCCAAAGTTGTCGTCCCTCTCTTCCCTATAGAGGTGATGATCTCCCTCCATCCTTCTGCCCAAATTTCTTCCTCCCACTACTCCTTCTCTTTGGAGGTTCAGTGGAGCTACCCGAGATGGTGCTTGAGGGTTTACCACTAGTGGTTGTGGTAATGTCACCCTGTCAATCCTAGTTGTTAAAGTAGCAACAATAGTAGTAAGATCTTGGAGTTGTTCTTCCAAAGTCCTCCTACTTGCAGTGTTATGACCTTGACCTCTACCAACCTGGCTATTTGCCTAATTGCCAATTCCCCCATTTACACTGTCGTTGGACATGTTTGTGATTGATAAAGTATACTTCCACAAATTATAGCACACTCCTTCAACAACAATGATCCATAAAACACGTTTAATAACCACGATAATATAATAGCTTACGTTGCAAAAACTTAAAACACAATGAAATAATTCTTAGTACTTCAAGTAAAGTTAAATAAATGAAGTACACATAATTATTTCTAAGTAGTTAAAAATTAAATTCAACCACAAGTGTTAAGTAATGAGTTCAATTATTTTCACACTTTAATTTTTTTGTTTGAATTCAAATTCCACTACTCAACTTTCCTTTTCTTGCTTTGGTTTCACACCAATTAACTTCACAATAGGCAACACTTAAACATAATCACAAATGCACAACTTCACCACCACACAACTCCCTTGCTCACAATTCCACACCATTCACACCACCAGCAACAATTATCTATACAACACACACAAAAACCCACGCTAAATACACACACCCTTCACTAAATTTACAAAAACACAACACAACACACTTACACCTTTAAGTCATGGTGCACTTCTCCACTTCCACACAAGTATCAAATTTCAAATTCAAAATGAGTTCAAAAATTGCAAGATTCCACAAATCGTAAGAAGCTATTTCAAATTCAAATGGACACACAATTACTTAATCACTTAATGTGTGTTTTGAAATTCAAATTGCTTCCTTAACTCACACCTCAATTCTGAAAATCACAATTACTACTCTTCAATTTCTTAAAATGCACTACAACAATTCACTCTTCTCCACTTGATCACAATGGATGAACAATCCTTACTCCTCATGGTTTACTTCAACAACACTTCACATTCATGGCCAATTCTCAAGGAAGCCAAAAATGTTACAAGTCTCCAACTATACAATAACTAAACAACAATGATAGCACTTTAACAACACAAGGAAATAACTCAATCTTCACTTCAACAATTCGGATCAATGTGCTACTCAATAATCCCTAATTTCTGAATTTTAAAATCAATCAACCCCTTCTAAAAACCTCAAGCTCGGATACCAAAAGATAATATGCTTAAAAGGGACTCTAAGCACATGCAAATAATCCAATTAAACCACTCCTAAATGACAAGATCACAGCCGATTCAAATTGGATCAAAAATTATGTGAACCCTAAATTTCCAAGGTGATCCGATTAATAACAATGAGGATTAAAAACCGCAAGGATGATATTGATCAAATGAATCATGAATTTAACTCAATTTCCAATAAAATCCCAATCAAAACACCAACATATAAACCATAAACTTCTCCTCAAATCAATGGAATTCCATGCAAACAATAAAAGGGAAAATTGAAGGCAATATCAAGAGATAAAACCAATCAATTAGATCACATTACAAGAAAGGATTTTGGATCACAAGTGATGCCAAAATCAAATAAAAAAGAACCAACCTAATTAACCTTAGATATTACACACTAGTGATGAAAAGGAAAAACAACTTAGGGAATTGATATAACTCATAATTCTCTATGTTGCAACTTGCCACAATTCCAATTTGGATTGAAATTGATAAGAGTCCTATGAAATATTAGGAAACCCTAATCTCTCACACGAAAATATGTGCTGCAAATTTCAAAGTCTATTCCTCCTAAAACCCTACTTAAGCAAGTATTTATACTTGGTCCCTTTAGGGTTACATGTCTAAAAAATTACAACTATGCCAATTTAGGGTGGCCAGTACTAAAAGCACCAATTACAACAAAATAAAAGTGTCCAAAAACTTATAAAATAAATAGTCTAAAGAAAATAATTACAAGTATAAATAATAATAATCCTCAAAGAGCCACTGTGTCAAGTCGATGTTGATCACAGCGGGCCATTGGATGAGAATCTGATGATGTCCCTAATTGACCAACAGTGAGATTCATTTGGCATCCTGTGAATAAATATCATTGTACCTATTAGATTATCACTCAAATACTTATTAGATAAAGAAAACGAGTATGAATATAAGTGATTTAGATCATCATCCAAATCAAGTTCCATGTCCATTTAAGTCACCAGAAAAATTCCCACCATTAGTATTACCAAATTTTGAGAAAGTATTTGAGATTGAATGCGACGCTTCCGGGAAAGGTATTGGATGTGTATTGATGCTGGATTCCAAGCCAATCGCATACTTTAGTGAGAAACTTAATGGCGTTGCTTTAAATTACCTAGTGTATGATAAGGAATTGTATGCTTTAGTGAGAACCCTACAAACGTGGTAACACTACTTATGGCCTAAGGAGTTCATCATGCAATCAGATCATAAGAGTTTAAAGTACCTAAAAACTCAGGTTAAGTTGAACAAGAGGCATGCCAAGTGGTTAGAATTTATCGAGACCTTTCCAAACGTGATTAAATATAAGCAAGGAAAGGAAAATGTAGTGGCAAATGCACTCTCTAGAAGGTACTCTCTTTTGACTTCTTTACGTACTAAACTTCTTGGATTTGAATGCATGAAAGAATTGTATGAGAATGATGCTGATTTTGGTCAAATTTGGGCCGCTTGTTCTAAATCTAGATATGTTGACTTTTATAAGCATGAGGGGTATTTATTTAAGAAAGATAGGTTATGTGTGCCAAAAAGTTCTATACGTGAACTGTTAGTGAGGGAGACATATGGTGGCGGTCTAATGGGACACTTTAGTGTTAGAAAAACTTTGGACATATTGCATGAACATTTTTATTGGCCTAAGATGAAACATGATGTACAAAATGTGTGTGATAAGTGCATTGCATGTAGAAAGGCTAAGTCCAGAGTAATGCCCTATGGGGAATAGCTTCCATTGCCCATGCCTAATCAACATTAGATTAACATCTCTATGGACTTTATGTTAGGGCTACCACAATCTTAAAGTGGTAAAGATAGCATACTAGGGCTACCACGATCTTAGATTGACATCTCTATGGCTCATTTCATTGCCTGTTCTAAAACTAATGATGCATGACATATCATTGATTTGTTCTTTAGAGAGTTTGTACGGTTGCATGGTTTGCCTAAAACCATTGTGAGTGATAGGGATGTCAAATTTTTTAGCCATTTTTGGCGAACCTTGTGGAATAGGCTAGGCACCAAGTTATTGCTTTCCACTGTTACACATCCTCAAATTGATAGTTAGACGGAAGTAGTTAATAGGATGCTCTCAACATTGTTGCTTGTTGTGATTCCTAAGAATTTAAAACAATAGGAAACATGTTTGCCTCATGTAGAATTTGCATATAATAGGACGATACATTCCATTACATCATATTCTCCATTTGAGGTTGTATATGGCTTTAATCCCTTAACCTCATTGGATATTTTGCCTTTACCCACTAATGAGTTTGTTGATCTTGATGGAAAGAAAAAGGCAGAATTTGTTAGGGAATTACATGCTCAGGTTCGGACCAATATTAAGAAGAAAAATGAGCACTATGCTCGTCAGGCCAATAAGGGACGTGTCAAGACCGTGCTTCATCCAGGAGATTGGGTGTAGGTGCATTTGAGAAAGAAAAGATTTGCAGAACAGTGGAAGTCTAAATTGCATCCTAAGTGATACGAGATCGATTTGATCAGATTCCGAACTGATATGAACCACGGCAACGTGTGACGAAACCCAATACCAATACGTTCGGAATTCGTTACCTAAGATGCCAAACACCCTCAAGTGGAAACTGCGGCCCGTTGTCTATAAGCGAGACAAGAACCTTGGTATAATATGAAGATGCCACAATCGGGATGAAAGACCGATTGATAAGTTGGGATGAACGCCACGGAAATAAAATCCGATAAGTTCTAGATTAGTTCTTTAAAGAACCAAGAGAGGAATTCTCTCAAAAGTGTTTTCAAACTTTCAATGTTGTATGTTCTATGTTCTAACCCTAGGAGCTTTATATTAGGGTTTACAATTCGTAACAATAAAGCCCAAAACGACATAGCTTAGATAAGTTACGTAAAAATAACAAAACAAGACATGAAGGCCAGCGTCGGGGAGATACACGGCCGTGTACTTTGGCCGTGTATAATTCTGTGGAAATCTTGACAATGTACACAACCGTGTTCTTCTAGTCGTGTATCTTTCTGTGGAAATCTTGACAACATATATGGCCGTGCCTTTGAACCGTGTATAGGACCGTATATGATTCTATGTAACCTCCAGACTCCTACACGGCCGTGCCTTGTAAAGACACGCCCTCTTTATCCTATATCCGGTATGACTTGTATAAGAGCAAGGGCCTTCCCATGGTTGTTCCAATCCTTTCCAACTTCATGATTGCTCCAATCCTTTTTGACTTCATGGACATCCTTTATCAACCCGTTAAGTGCTTCATTGAATCATTTCGCTCGATTTCTTGTGATTGGTCCAGGTGGCACTTCAAGAGGATCCACATTCCATCTTCTGGCTTGGCTCCCATCATGGATCTCATCATCCCCCTCCTCTTGAAAAGGATTTGTCCTCAAATCATCGCCTGCATCAAAAGGACTCAAATCAGTAACATTAAATGTAGCACTTACTTGATACTCACCGGGTAAATCTATCTTGTATGCATTATCATTGATGCACTCAAGAATTTGAAATGGTCCATCGCCTCTAGGAAATAGTTTTGATCGACACTGCATAGGAAACCGCTCTTTGCGCATGTGAACCCAAACCCAATCTCCAGGTTCAAAAATAGCTTATCGATGACCCTTGTTGGCTTGTTTCATATATTGCTCTGTTCTTCGCTCAATGGTTAGCCTTGCCTTCTCATGGATCTGTTTAACAAATTCTGCTTTCTTCTTGCCATCTATATTAACATACTCAGAAATAGGCAAAGGTGATAAATCTAAAGGAGTTAGAGGATTAAAACCATACACAATTTCAAAAGGAGTAAACTTAGTAGCAAAATGCATTGTACGATTATAGACAAATTCAACATGCGGCAAACAATCCACCCAACTTTTAATATTCTTTTTAATTACAGCCCTCAACAAAGTAGATAAAGTTCGATTTACTACCTCAGTTTGATCATCAGTCTGTGGATGACAAGTAGTAGAAAACAATAACTTAGTTCCTAACTTAGCCTATAAGGTCTTGCAGAAGTAGCTTAAGAACTTAGCATCTCTATCCGATACAATTGTTCTAGGCATATCATGTAATCTCACAACTTCCCTAAAGAACAAATTGGCAATATTGCAAGCATCATCCGTTTTGTGACAAAGAATGAAATGTGCCATCTTGGAGAATCTATCTACAACTACAAAAATAGAATCCCGACCATGTCTGGACCTGGGTAATCCTAACACAAAATCCATGGAAATATCTACCCAAAGCTCATGAGGAATAGGAAGTGGGGTATAAGGCCCTTGAGGTTAGACTCTAGATTTTGCTTGCTTACACGTGACACATCACTCACAAATCCTCTCAACATCTCGTTTCATGTGAAGCCAATAGAAGTGTTCCTTCAATACCCCTAAGGTTTTAGCTACTCCAAAATGTCCCATTAAACCTCCTCCATGAGACTCCCTCACTAGTAATTCTCTTAAAGAACAAATTGGAATGCATAGTTTACTCTCCCTAAACAAGAATCCTTCATGTTTATAAAATTTACCATGCCCACTCTTCTCACAATGCACATACTCCCCACAAAAATCTCGATCAGCAGCATATAATTCCTTAATGTGCTCAAAACCAAGCAATCTAGAACTAAGAGTAGAGATAAGAGCATACCTTCTAGAAAGTGCATCAGCAACGACATTCTCTTTACCTTGCTTGTAGTGGATGACATATGGAAATGTTTCGATGAACTCCACCCAACGAGCATGCCTTTTGTTCAGCTTGTGTTACCCCTTCAAGTACTTCAAGGATTCATGGTCAGTGTGGATCACGAACTCTTTTGGCCAAAGATAGTGTTGCCAAGTCTCCAGTGCTCGAACCAAGGCATATAACTCCTTATCATAAGTAAGGTAGTTCAAGGTTGCCCCACATAGCTTTTCGCTAAAGAATGCAATTGGTCTTCTCTCCTGCATGAGCACTGCTCCAATACCTAATCCTGAAGCATCACACTCAATTTCAAATGTTTTAGCAAAGTTAGGTAAAGTAAGTAATGGCGCCTGAGTCAGCTTATTTTTAAGCGTCTGAAAGGCCTTCTCTTGTTGCTCTCCCCATTTGAACCCCACGTTCTTCTTAATTACCTCAGTAAGTGGTGCTGCAATGGTACTGAAATCCTTCACAAATCTCCTATAAAAACTCGCTAGTCTATGGAAACTCCGCACATTACTTACATTAGTTGGACTAGGCCATTCTTGGATCGCACGAATCTTTTCTTCATCAACCTGTATTCCCTGTGCACTAATAACAAAACCAAGAAACACAAGTTTGTCTGTGCAAAAAGTGCACTTCTTGAGGTTAGCATATAATTGCTCCTTTCGAAGTACTCCTAAAACATCCCTCAAGTGAGATATATGATCTTCCAAACTCTTGCTGTAAATGAGAATATCATCAAAATAGACAACCACAAATTTGCCAATAAAAGTCCTCAAAACATGGTTCATAAGTCTCATAAAAGTACTAGCTGCGTTAGTTAAACCGAAAAGCATTACTAACCACTCATACAATCCATATTTCGTTTTGAATACAGTTTTCCATTCATCACCTTCTTTCATTCTAATTTGGTGATATCCACTTTTCAGATCAATTTTGGAAAAGACACTAGACCCATGTTGATGAGATCCATGATGAGAGTCAAGCTGGAAGAAGGAATGTGGATCCTCTTGAAGTGCCGCCTGGACCGATCACAAGAAGTCGAGTGAAACGACTCAAGGAAGCACTTAACGGGTTGATAAAGGATGTCCATGAAGCCGAGAAGGATTGGGTCAATCATGAAGTTGGAACGGATTGGAACAACCATGGGAAGACCCTTGCTCTTATACAAGTCACACCGGACACGGGTTGAAGAGGGCGTGTTGATAGAGCCATTTTATACTCAATCTTTATAGTATAAATTGTGTTAAATTATTATTGATTTTATAGAAATCATAAGGAAATGGTACTTTAATTATATCATCGTGATAAATCAGGTTAAATGGAGTCAAGGATGCTAATTCAAGTATTTTAGAGAAGTCATTTACAACTTGGATCAAGACAAGAAATTACACCACCGGAGGAAGCACGGTTTGAGGCACGGCCAAGTTTCAAACCGTGTTACACACTGGACAAGAAGGCGAAAATGAGGACTTTGAATAGAGAGAGACACGGCTTAAGGCACGGCCGTGGTGGAACCCGTGGGAGAAACCGTGCTTGAAGCCGTGGTGGAAGCCAGGACCAAGGAGAAGAAAGTGTGGAACATCAACCAGATGAAGGCACGGCTTGAAATCTAGCCGTGGGTGTAACCGTGGTACACACTGGACACGGATGAAGACTTGAAGATTATGTACCGATGAAGGCACGGCTTGAAATCTGGCCGTGTGTCAAACCGTGGTCCACACTGGGCGTGGATGAAGACTTGAAGAATATGCACAGAGGATGGCACGGTTTGATCCACGGCCGTGTGTTGAGGCGTGCCAGGCAGACGAATCTTCACTTCTCGAAATCTACTTGGAAAAGGAAAGATATTTTCGTATCTTGCTAGCAAAAGATCACACTGCTACCCCCTAACAATATAAATAGAACCAACCCTAAAGGGTTAGGACAACTTTTGAACTTTTGATCTTGGAATCTTGGATCTTGAAGAAGGAAACGCGGAGGCAGAGCAAGCAACACGGTTCGTTATGTTTCTATCTTTTATTTTCGTTTTTTTGATGAACATGTGTAGCTAAGCTACTTTTCTAGCCAAAGGGTCATAGATGTTTAATTCTCCACGAATTGTGAGGTCTAATTGACTTGTATTTATTCTATTCTTTGCTTTCGGGTATTCATATATCTTCTAATCGTTTTGTCATTATTATCTTTGTTGATTGGTATGAATAGAGCTCTTCTACTCAATTAGCAAGTTAATATATTGTCAACTAGCACGTCAAATCCGTAATTGTTTTATTGTTCTAGTCTTAGTGACGCAATAACATGTTTGGTTATAAAAGAGATGATCGAATTCATGTTATGGAGGTGTGTGATCATGTTTAAATAGGTTATCTTATAATCTACTGGCAAAGAATTGGTGGTCTCTCTAGATCTTAATGCTATTGATAGATTAAATCCTAAGCGCTTGTCTAAGGGTTGTTTAATCAATAAGAAAATAATTCAAAGCGCTTGTCCGAGGTTATCGAGGAAGTAAGGAGAGATAGGTTGTTAGAGCTTGTTAATAACCATAACCAATTTATCTAGAACAAGAATAGAGAACATTTGCATCGATGATCAATTCCTAGAATTAAACCATCTTGATTCCTTTGGCTAGGCTTTTACCAATATCTGATTTTCTTACCTTGTTTTACTTTATTTGATTCACAAACAAAACCCCCCATTTTCCTTTTTCTTATTGTTCTCTTTGAATAGAAATATCTTTACCAATCCCTGTGGATTCGACCCTACTCATCACTATATGTAAATCATATAATTGTCTAGGAGTAGGTTTTATTTTTGTTGGATTCGACACCCATCAAATTTTGGCGCCGTTGCCGGGGATTGGTGTCAAATTTATTTCTATTCTTGTATGACTCGTTCTTCTCAGACAGGTGAACTGATTTATAATCCGGAGATTGAGAAGACTCTAAAGAGACTACGACAAGAAGCTAGATCATCCACTAGACCGCACTTAGTACCGAACTTGTCTGATTCTGGAAAAGAGGACGACATGGTGATACGCTCAGAACGTATATATAAAATGGGAGCGTAAATTGCAGCAAGTGCACTGGTCGTATCAAGTAATAAAGTGGTGAAAAGTAAGGTTGTCGATCCCTCGAGGAACCAATAGAGTACTAGATCTATGGCAATTCTTATCAATATCTAGGTGATTAAAAAGGGGTTTTGAAATGTCTACTCTAAAAATTTAACTTAAAGCAACAAGGAAAATTTTATGAAGAATCTATCAATTATGAACAAGGGAAATTAGAATTCACCCTAGATTTGTTAATCAAATTGCTACCATGTTATATCAACTTGTGGTTATAAGTTTATTCAAGTGAGTTTAGAAAATCCTTTTTAAGGATGTTGACCTTAAATTAATTAGTCGGTTTTCCGCGGCTCAATTAACCAAGGAATCAAAATTATGTTCATACACTCCCGAGTACAAAAACTAATGACTAAATCAATTTTAAACCCCTAATCCTTTGTGATTAATTAACAAAAAAACATTGATTGTCCCCCTCCTAGACTTAATTAAACCAATTTATCGAACTCCGTATTGACAATCAATCTTTTTAAGAATTCCAAAACAATTCCTCATAAACCCCCGTATAAAAAGGTTTTTAAAAATTAAAATGAAAGCCCAATTTTAAAATGAAATCAAAGGATTGCAATCATGAAAATTTAATAATTCTAATATTAACATGGCTACAATTATCTTTTAACATTCTGGGGTTTATCCCAAATTTCCCCCAGGGGGATTTGAACATTATGTATGAATTGCATAAAAAAATTGAAATAAATAGATGCAAGGAATTCATATTAAAAACAACAAGATTAAATAATTTAAAAGGCATAAAAAAAAAAAAGTAAAAAAACAATTGCTTAATTTTGAGCTTCATCTTCCCAAAATGATCCTTTGAATTCTTCAATTGAAAGCAAACTTCAACAAATGACTTTTTTTCTTCAAAAATAAAATTTGGAAAAATCTAAAGTACCTAAGGAAAAATTTTAATGAGGTAGAACAAAGAGAAGAAAAAAAAATTCTAAACAAAGAAGGTGGGGTTCCCAAAAAAAAGGGGTGCTTCCAAGGGTTTACACAAGGGGTCTATTTATAGTCCAAAAAAGGAGGGGGATGAGGTGGATCTGATGAGGATTTGAGTCAGAAATTAATTAGGGTACGATTTTTGGGGAGTTCTCGCAATGGATATCGGGGGGTAATGAAGGCCGGCTCAAGGCCCGGGGGCCTTGAATGTAGGCCGGGTTAAAGGCCGGGGGGTTTTCTTCTTTTTGAGGCCGGTTTAAAGGCGGCTCAAGGCCCGGTCAAGGCCGGCGGGTTTGAATGTAGGCCGGAAGGACGGCGGCTTCGTGCAATCCCTTTGCTCATTTTAAATTTTTGGAAAAACTCCTCCAATTAACTTGTAAAAATTTTCTTTTTGGGCCCCAAAAAATGTATTTCCAAAAAATTCCATTAAGTATATTTTTTTATATTTTCTTTAAATTAAAATAAATTTATATAAGTCCAAAAAAAAATATAAGTATAATGTGTTTATCAACTCCCACACTTTAACTTTTGCTTGTCCCCAAGCAAAATAATTGATTTAAACAGGGGAAAACCTCATTGAACTTCTGGTGCCCCTTGTTCTGACCATACTGAAAATTTTTAATAGTATATCTAGTTTTAAATTTTGTAGTTAATCTAAA
>JBBMOL010001113.1:0-48724 GCA_037954665.1 Laguncularia racemosa
GTTTGCTCCATTTTAATAAAAAACTTTATAAAGTTTGTAAATAAAGGGGTTTTTGCCCCTTTTTTCTTCCCTTTGTCATGAGTTTGTGGGACTTTTTTCCCTTTTTTGCTTGGCAAAGTTCTCCACGGAGCTTTTTTTTATTCACCTCAAGGTTAGAAATATTGCCCCCTTTGAAGAAAAACTAAATCGTTAATGCCTTTATTACTTTCCCCCAAACTGGGTTTCCCCACAAGAGTGAGATGGAAGTGTGTATGATTGGGATCCTTTACCCATTACTACATTGTTTAACTGGGGTTTCCCCCTTTTACTGTGAGCATATGGAAGGTGATTTCATTTTCCCTTTGAGGATTTGGGGGAGATATCCTAAGTTCTAGTCCAAGCCTCGAGAAAATTATTCTTTTTTGTGTACTTCCTAAAAAAATCTTATTTAATACTCAGTATTTCTTTTTATCTTTGTAGGTGATTGAAGTTGGTTTATCAATTCTATCGGAGCAAGAATGTTTATAAGGTGGAGTATCGTAGGCCTCCAATAGAGTAAGCCTTATACGTAGTAGACCCTGCAAGTCTCGAGTGTAGTGAGCCTCTCTAGAAAATTTTTTTACGCTAGAAGGATTTGAGCATAATAGGCTTGGTGTTAGTGGGCCCTTAATGTCTCAACCCAAAACTAGCCTCAAGTGGATCAAGTCTTGGGAATGAAGCCTCAAGCATTAGGGGGTTCACTATTAAAGGTGTTTTGGTGTTATATTTTAGAAGTGAAGAAAGAGTTGTCTTATTTTCACCTAATTGATTCTCAGTAGTCACCCTCTAGGTGGAGTCTTGGGTAGAGCATGCCAACTTTGATGTTAGATACGGGGCCTTTTTGAAGAAGATCGGGACATCTATGTACCAACAAAGGATTACATCCCTTGATTGGCATTATGGGTTAAAGATCTTGGAAGTTTTTTAGGTTGACAATGTGATAGCACAAGATAAAAATGACTGATGAAGCTGTTTTAATTCGGGGGTAAAAGTTGAGGAGTGGAGAATGATGTTTATGTTGATGTGTTGCTTCTTTGTGTGCTGCATTTGGGAAAATATCTCCCTCCCCCAATTACAAAGGTCTCATCAAGACGGGGTAAACAACTTTTAGTTTCTGGTAAAACTTTTGCTTTTACGTTTTTTATTGTGCTACCCCATCTAATAGCCCATCAAAGGGCCCTTTAGTAGCCTCCCATTATTTAAAATAATGTAAGTCATGTTTGCACTTAAGAGGCTTGGGCCTTCATTAGGGGCAGCAATGCAAAGACCCACTTAGAGGAGTGTATGAATATGACACCGCTTAGATTTTTTAGACTAAAAGCCCAAAAGTCATCTTAGCTTAAAGTAAAGTTCTCTTTGCTAGCGATGATGTAAAAAGATTTTTTTTAGAAAATATTCAATCAGCTTAAACAAAAAAAATGAATTCTTGTTTGAATTGTGACTCCTTTTAAAAAAGAGGGCATTTCCACTACTTGACTATTTAGTATGAGATACTGGGGGATTAATAAATACTCCTGAGGAAAATTTTAAATGTTTTAAGCTAAGTATATTGATTTTCTTATTTAAAATAGGGCTTTGATGCCCCGGGGAACAACCTCTTACCAGTTTATAATTTTCCCAACTTTCTTAAATGTCCCCTAAAATTAAAGCTCATACCAATCTACATGTTCATGCCTGACTTTTATCAGGCCTGGGAATAAAAAGCTCTTATTAGTCGTTGCTATGCTTGACTTTCCTTTTTGGTGCCTGGGATCAAAGCTTTTACCAGTCAAATATATATGTCAAGCTTTCCTTTGGTGCCTGGGAGTCAAAGCTTTTACCAGTCACATCAACATTTACACTCCCCCCTTTAAATTTTTATTTTTATTGAATCACGAATCTTGTATAAATTCAACATGATGTTCATTAGGGTAAAAAGAAAATTTGGGCTAATGTGTCAAGTTGAGAAGTAGATTCATTGCTAACTTTAAAGGGAATTTTGAGAAAGTTTTCAAAATTGCAAGCATTGCATGAGAGTTCAAATGCTGGGGTTGCTTGGGTTTAAAGGGTTGGAGAGCCTGATGCCAAGGTATTGTTTTTTTTAATGTAGGACCTTATCCCCAAGGCTTTAACTTCTTAAGCATGGGACCAAAAGATGAGGGATAACTGTTAAAGGCAAGATATAAGATAATTGCAAATATTAAAAAAAAAATGAAACTTTCACTTTTGGCAAAATTTGTTATTTTTCACAAAATAATTTTCAAATTTTAACCTTGATTTTAGGCTTACAAAATCTTGATCACTATAGATGAATTTTCTTAAGAATATCCTTTTTAAACCCCTTTACATCTACTTCTGTAGTCTTGTATATTGTCTAAAGATACCTTTTATCCATCTTCATGATGAAACTTTCTATTTCCTTTTTCTTTTTTTGCTTTTTTTTCCAAGGCCCCAATTCTCTTCTTTCTTTTGACTTCCTTGGTGTCCTCTTAAGTGGGGGGTGTGGGCCGGGGGTTTTGTAGTAGCCCAAACTCTCCCCCTTGGCTATTTACAAAAAAAGCGACTTCAGTGAAGTATACCCCTTATGCCGATGGATTATTCTTGGGAATGAATATGTCTTTTCCTTCCCTGCCCTTAAAGCATTGGTGCCCTGTTGGGTATGAGTTGTGATCATGTAACCCCCTTGTTCCCAACCCGCAAATGGTGGGTACAGGGTGTTCAATCACTGGAAAAACGTGTGGAGCTTGTATAGGGCTAACTTTTAAAACTCACATTAACATACCATTAGTTTGTAGGGTTAGTGAAATAAAATTAGGTGGGTAGGTTGTCTCACCCAAACACTAGTTTTCTATCCCTGTAACCTTAAGTGTAGACCGACATTGTGTTTTTTAGAAGGCTATCATTTATGAAAGTCCTTTTTTAAAGGGATGCCCCCTTTTGCTGTTTTCCCCATTTTAAAAAGGATAGTTGTAATTGGGGTTTTTAAAGCAATGCCGTATTTTGTAAAGAGAACACATTCCCATGCACCCTTTTTCACTTTTCGTAAGTTGTCTAAAAAAGCACTCCCTTTAAAATTTTCTCCAGGTTTGGGTAAGGGCAATCGCTGCTACAAAGGGGGTTTCCTCGTTAAACCCTAGTAAATTAAAAAAAAATTCTAAAATTTAACGCTTCTTTGGGGGGCCGTCCCTTTTGTTTTATGTGCCCCCATTTTCCTAGTTATAAAACCTTTTTATATTACACCCACATGTGAATTTCTTCTTTGGTGCTAGGATTGTGGCCGATGGGAATTTTCAAACCTCGCTGTTATTGTGCTTTTAAAAAGTGGGTTATTATGGGCATCATTGTTTCTATGACAAGTTCCCCATTATAGACTCTGTCATTTAAAATCTTCTTCAAAGTCCAACACTCTTTTGTAGGATGACCTATGGATCTGTGATACCTACAAAACATTAGAACCATTCTTCTCATTTTGCATTGGTAAACGATCTACCCTTGGGAGCTTGATATTCCCATCACGTAACCATTGGTTAAATAGAGCATGTACCTTTCCCATTAGGCATGGGAAAGGGGGAATTGATGTAGATCCTTAGGATGATATCGTTCCTTGGCTTTTTATTGTCTATAGGGGTCTCAACTTGGGCCGAGCTAGCAGATGTTCTCATTTTCCAAACCTTCCATTTTCTCCCCGTTGTCTTGCAATAGAGTTGTTAGTTTTCCTCGCAGTTTCGATTAGTGTAGAAAGGAATTTAGATTGAGATTTTCTAAGTGGACTGCGTAATTAGTGAACATCCTTTGGATGAAAATCCTTCACTAACTGCCTCTCATCACATATGTCTTAGATGTCCAAGGTGCTCTCCCTAAAGCGTTCTATATAATCCATCAAGTCTTCCTTGGGGTATTACCGTGTTCTTCTCATGTTCGTAATCATGACCTGTTCCTAGGTAAAGAAGAACTTTTCAGGAATAGCTTACACATAGATCCCCATGAATCAACTAACCTTGTAAGGAGATTGACATACCAGGTGTAACGCCTTTTCGGTTAGTGATTTGAAAATTCTTTAAATTTCAGGTCATCATCCAACCCGTATGCTTCTAGGGTCTGGATAAACTTAAGTAAATGTTCTTTAGCATTCCCTTTCTTGCCATTGAACAGGATAAACTTAGGATTAACATAGTCCTCAAGATATGGTTTTTCAACAATGTGTTGACGATAAGGGAGTTTTAACTCTAGTACTCCCATGGTCGACTTTGCTTGTATTTCTTTTAGGTATATGTTTAAGTCTTCCTTTGTTACAAAGGAAGTCCTTGGGGTAGATACCATGGAAGCACAAGATGGGAGTAGGCTGACGACTAAGTCCACCAAGTGCATTGGGAGGTGGGAACATTTAATTGAGTGGTTTGCTCCTGAGGAATGTTCTCCTCATTAATGAGAGGGTTAATAGGAGGAACTGCATGTGATGGAGTTGCATGGGCGATGCCTTGTTACTAGCAAAAATTGGTGTTCGGCAAAGCCACACCTTGTTGTACAGCAGCAGTGGCAACCAACCCTGTGATGAGTGAAGCAAGCATGGTCATGAGTTAATTTAAAGCTCTTGTGTTCTCTTGCATAGTCTACTTCTTTGTGTAGGATCTATGGGAGACTCAGGCTATAAATTTCCTTGACCAGATTCTGCGCTATTTAAGACAGTTTTTGCTTTAGAAATTTAGTGTTAAGATCTTGTTTTTAATAGACATTGTTAGATGACCTCTCTTCCTAGTAGGTGCCATTACCCTTTTGTCACTTAGTTCTATCCCTAGTGAAGTCGCCAAAATGTAGATGGTGGGGGGTCCTAGTAGGAGTGGTTATTGTGCGTACTATGTCGGTACTACGCTGCATGTAAATTCAAAGAAAACAATTTAGAGATGGCACATGATGAGATAACCGAGGAGAGAGTGGTAAGGAGGAGGAATAGGCAATCTCAATCATCTCGAATACACAAGTGACAAACAAGGGAGCTAAGAGGACCTCAAGCATCAACCCTGCAGTTCTCGAGCAATAGAGATTATTCTTTACTAATCTCTTGTATTGATCTTTGAGAACAGAATCTCTTTATAGAACATTATTTCTCTAAATCTCTAGAATCTAGCTTAAAGGTCCTTTAATGAGAAGGTATGGCTGAGTATTTATAAACTCTTGGGCCTAATGGCATCCATCATATCACTTTAGCAATCAACAGATGAGATGGAGTCTGCTTATTTTAAGGTTGTACTAATGAGCTTGCTATAGGCTTAAGATCAGTAGCTTTCCTCATAAGTACACGAGGTTGCCTAGAAAGGTTGGATGTGGATGGACTAGTCCAACGATCCTTATTTTAAGCCTACGAAGCTAATTCTCCCTGAGTCTTTCCCAATAATTGGACCAATATTAAGCCTTAATATAGCCTAATGGGCAAGCCAAAAAATAATGGCTTACCCCATTGTTTACATAATATTTTTATCCTTAAAACCCACTTTTTTCATTAAAAACCTGCAAAAGACTACTTGCGGGAAAGAGAGAAACTACTCAAAATCATACCGCTCGGTAAGTTCAAAACTTAGCACTTTATTTAGGGATTAAAATTAGACAACAAAATAAATTAAAAAACAAAAACCCTAGGAAAAAAATCAAATATAATTAATATTGAAACCAAACCTCAATTTTACCACCACTATATTTAAAGAGGGGAAAATTTTATAATGTAAATTTTTTTTAGGAAGGGTATTAATTTAACGTCCCCTCAGCAAAAATTTTCATCTAAAAATTGAGTTAAAGGGTTCCCCAAAAAAATTAAACTTAACCTTTGATTTTTTTTTAATTTAAAACCCTAGGTAAAAATTTAACTTAGATTTTTAAAAAGAAAATGTAATAACAAGAAAATATTTTTTTTTTTTTTTTTCCAAATAAAAATCAAAAAAAACTATCCTAAAAGATCTAAAATTTAAATCTCTAGATTGTAAATTAGGAAACAAGGCACAAAAGTGAAAAATAAATAAAATTTACCCTTTTCAACCAAAAAAATATAATTGATTTTGAAATTTGGGAAAACCCTTTGGGGAAACCTTTTGACCATTTATAACACAATCAACCAAACCATCAAAAAATCGCATTCTTGTTTGATCAACCAACTCAATAAAACTTTGACTCATCAAGCCAAAATAAATAAATAAATAAATTCCCCAAAAAACCTTACTTTAACCTAAAAATAAAATTGAAATGAAATCAAAAAATGATATTTAAAATTTAATAAAAATTATATTAAATTGTAAGAACATTTTGGGAAAAAAACAAGAGGTAAAGTTATTAAAGTAGGGAAAATAATGAGAGATAGCATTCAATTGATTCTTGGGGTTGTCTAGCGGGTAGAAAAAAATTTTTTTTCACTTTACGTAGGTTTAATTTAAAATTGTTATGTGTTGTTATATTGTTTTGAGGTAGTACCAATTAATAGGAAAGGGAAATTATTGAGTTTTCGCCACCATTGAGAAATAGTCAAGGAATGTCATTTAGAAAAAAGTAGAAGTAGGTAGGTACAAAAAACTAGTAAAATGCTCCGATCGAGAAAAACCCCTTTTAAAGGGGAAAAGTTATACCCAAGCCACATTAGTTGAGTCAACACATATTATGGATGGCTAGATAAGGTTTACCACTGCTAATGAAAATGATAAATCAGAGGGTATTTGTTTTTTTAAAAATTTAGCAATTTAATGATCCAAATTTTAGATTTAAAGGGATTTAGGGAGCTATAGACCCCAACTCGAGATATGGTTTCTTATACTTATACCCCACCCAAATTACCCCTTGGGCCATAGATGTATGATGGTTTATTGTTTGTTGCATTCGATATTCTTGGGCATATTTCCTCATACTTCTGAGGATTTTTTTTTTAAGTAACTTTAAAAATTTTGAGCTTGGGGTTTTTTTGGGGAAGTAGGTAACCCTATAACCTTGCTAAACTGGGTGGGTTTTTAAAAGTGCGTACGAACATCACAAGATAGGTTTTGGAATATTCCAAGATCTACTCTACAACTAGGGTAAGATTAGGGTTTGTTACTTTGTAAATACCTTAATTTTTACTTTAAAATAGTAAGTATAGGTTTCAAGATATCTTGCCCCCGTCCTAAAAAAAATTATTAAATAAATAAATAAAAAAAATAAATAAAAAAAGACAATTTTATTTTTTATCAAAATTTTTTTGTAAAAAGAAAAGGCCAAAAGTCAAAAATTTTTAAAGAACAAATCTAATACCATTTCTTTTTTTACATTTTCCGTTCTTTCCCTTTTTCTCTCCAACTTTACTTTTTAAATTCCCTTTCCCTTGTTCTTTTCCATTTGCAAGAAATAAGATCACAAAATATGATATAATAAAGGGAAAAAAAAAATTATTTTTTTTTTAATTTCTAAATTTTTTTTTAAATTCTTAGGTTTATACTAAAAAAATTTATAAAATTAATATAAATTCCCTTTTTTAATATTATAAAATTGAAATTTATAAAAAAAAAAAAAGGAAAAAATTTTAAAAATTTCACACACCCCCTTTAACATACTGTTTTTAAAGGGTAAAATTTTTTTTTTTTTTAAAATACAAAAGATAATACTGTTTTCAAAAATTTAAAATATGCAATTTAAGATAGAAACAAATAAGCCCTTTGTCACCCCTAATTGTGGTATAGGGTATGAAGTTTGCTGCCCCTTACTATATCACGGGAACTCTGACGACTAATCATGCTTTAAGTTCGGAGCATCATAAAATATTAAGAATCTAAAATAGGGGAAACCCAAATAGTAGGGCTTGGGCTTTCGGGGCCAAAAACCTATGAAAATTAAAAGTCAGAGAGTAAAAAAACCCACCCTTTTAGAAAATTGAGAGTAAATTGCTTTTCCTTACTAAATAGGATTTTGTTCCTCACAAATTACAATTCGTTTCAAGTACTGACATGGAAGTAATAGAAAAATTTGTTCCCCTTCTATTCACAAAAATACCCCCCATAGAACAATTTGGGCATTGTTTATTTTCGCTCTCTAAACAATTATTGCCCTATGCAAAGCATCTTACAAAATCCTAATTCATCGATTTCATTGCTTCAATCTAGTGTCCATTGATTTTGACCCATAAAACTTTTGTTCGGATCACCTCAACCATAAAACCCCTTTAAATTTGCTTTAGTTTATTTTTCAATTAATAAAAGAAAAGATATTTTCGAAAAAAGATTTTAAAAAACACTTTTTCAGGTCAAAAAGTTTGACCACAACCAAATCCAAACAAAACTAAATACTTATTGAATTTGGACATGTGGGAAGCTAAAAAGTGATTAAAATTAGAAAATTAAAATCTTTTTACTATTTTTTTATTGATATTTCGAACGATATTAAACCAAAATAGGCCCCCCTTTTTGATTGCGACTTTTATCTTAACTTAAATAATTTTTGACAATGGATAACTTGGGTGTACAATGTTTACGAACAACGAAAAACAGTTCTGCAAAACAACAAACCTAATAACAATTTCTCACTTTTTATTGAGCTCCCCGATCAGTGTCAGATCTGAGATTTTTAAAGTGATATATAACAAATTTGTCTTTTTTAAAAAAATTTCTAAAGGTGTATGAAAAATTATTTAGGGTAACGCGTCATCTTGCAGAATCACTGAGGGCTAATTAATTTATTTAGGTTTTAGAAATGAAGACGACTTCTCACCGTCGAGCTTATTAAAAATTTTTCTAGACCACGTCATAGTTCATGGTTGCCACATTCCCGCTTTGGGCTCGGGCAGAAAAAAAAATTTTCGATGATAGATATTATATATATATATATATAAAATTATCACTTTTTTAATTTTAATATATACATACATATGGTTAATTAATAATAAAATGTATCCTAGAACGAGTATTTTTATTTATTTGTTTATTTTTTGAGCATAGGAGACAAAGACAAAAGAAAATGGCAAATCAGGTCAGAAAGATTACCTGAAAACCCGACCTCAAAGGAGGGGGTTTAGCCTGTCAATTGATTAACAAAATTAATTATTTCTGATTAATACTGCAAATTCAAAATTTAGGCATTCCTCCTTTATTTCTTTTTGAAGGACTTCTGTGGATCGGGGAAAGCCTTTCTTGAAAAGCTGTTACCTGTATTCATGCATGAAATTTTTAAATAAATTAATCTACACTTGAACAGATTTTCAGTTTTTTTTTTTTTCTTTCCTCTATTAAATCCATTCATTTTTCTTTGTAGTATATTGGAAATTTTTTTTTTTCCCTAACTTATTTTGTTTTTCTTTAATTAGAGTTTCGTTTTCAATTTTTTTTTACCCACCCCATATGAATATCACTCTGATGAATCTTTTTTTCTAATAAAAGTTGTTGGTTCGGCTTTTCATTTTTTGTTTTACGCTATTTTTTTTCTTTTTTTATATGCTTTGCAATTATAAAAATGGGGAAAGCAAAAAATGGTTGCATTATAGATATCTTGTGGGGAAACTGTTGACATGATTTTAAAAGTTTCCTTTGAATATGTCGAAAAGCACTACCTTTTTGATGATTTTAAATGAGTTGCATAAAAAAGCTGCTTTTTGACATATTTATGATCAAATATTATAGTCTTTTTTTAGAAAAAAAATTTAAAAACCCAGGGCATTATTTTTTTTAAAAGCATCAGATAGGAAACAAATTAATTAAGATTGTTTTAGATTCTGTGGAAAAATAAAAAATACAAATAAGAATTGTTGAATAATACCCTTTACCAATGATTTTTTCTGTGAATTTTAACAAAATAAAAAATCATATTAAACCTTTTTTCCATTTTTTCCCCCCATTTATTCAAATAAGAAAATTATCATCTTTTCTTTTATTTTCTTCCTCCCTATTTTTTCCCCCACTTTTTTTCCCTTCCTTTCCCCCACATAGTTGATTGTTTAAAGACTCAACAGCACAGTTTAAATAAAATAAAACTACTTACAAAGCGTTTGATGGGTAAAAATTCAAATTTTTCACCCCTCAATTCAATACTTTTCTGACCAAAAAGGAAATATGGAAACCCAACAAAAATTTCAAACCACTTTAATGATATTTTTTCCCTTAAAAATTAACTGTATGCTTTAAATTGACCTTTGAATTCCAAGAACCCATTGAGGGACAGGACAAATGAGCACAATATAACTACCGTTTGCCCCCAAAATTCATCCTGTTCCAATTTTCATCATTTTCCTTAAAAAATACTTCCCACTTTAAAATTATGAGAGGGTGAGGGAAAAGAATGGCCAATATTTTTAGATTAAATGATCTCAAAATTAGTAATTTAAACCAATAAAACCAATCAATTTTATATTGGAAATTGGCTGGAAAAAAAAAAAAAAAAAAATCTTTACTAAACAAAAAACAAACAATAAATAATTTTGATGATGCTGAGAGGTGGTTTTTTTTTTTTAATTTAAAATGTTTCTAAACATTATTAATATTTTAAAAATAAGCTTTATTAAAAAACTTATCCAGTAAAATATGTAACTTTTTCAGAAAAATTTTTCTATTTTTTAATTAAAATTTAAACATTCACTACTTCACTTAGGGGATACCTAAGAAAATTGTTGAAAGTATTCTCGAAAAAAAAAGAAAAAATTTTTCATGTTTTTTTTAAAAAAGGTGTAATTATAGTTAAAAAATATAAAAAGTTTTATTTTATGCTTTTAATAATGTCCAGTGTACCCGATATTAAATTTTTTAAAACCCCACCAATGTTTTTTTGAAAGAAAAAAAAAAAAGTTGCTGTTGAATTTCTCAAATTTAAATGAGTGGAAAGGGGTGGAGAGAAATGGAGGATGGTGGCTTACTGCTTCAAGTCAATTTTTACCCCAGAAGCTTCCTTCTTTCCTTACAACTGGTCTTAACCCAAAACAAATGTCCAATCGCTAAAACCCAAAAGAGCTAAGATTAAACCCATCTCCATGGCTCTTCTATTCACCCCTTCCAACTCTGCCCCACCAAAAAAATTGGATCCTTTCACAGAAACAAAAACCAAGACATACCAACATATCGTTGTTATTCCTAAGTTTGGTCCTCTTGATATCTCGGTCCATCACATAAACTATACACCCCTGCAAATACAAAAAAACCATGTCAAGTAAAAAGCTTTAAAAAAAGGTTTGGTTTAACTGGTACTCAAAAAATTTTTCAAACCTAAAAAAAAAAAAATCCATTTTTCAACATTAATTACATATTTTAAAAAGAAAATTAAAAATACACATATTTTTATTTTTCATGAAAACATTTATTATGAGGAAAATTGAGAAATAAAACCGAATCAAACTTCGATTTTTAAAAGATGTCGAAATGAAATTTTTAACATTTTTTTGTGCATGGACATCATGAGGGAAAACCCAAAACATTTTAAATTGTTGTTCAAAAGGTGTTCGATTCTTTTACCTCCATTAAACTAATCGCCAATAAAATTTTAATTAATGCTCTTATCAAAATGGGAGCTAACTTCACATACACATAGAGGGAAATCACGATGACGGATTTATAACAATTGTCAAAAATAAAAAAAAAAAAAAAACATAAAAAAAAAACTAGCATTATGGGACTTCAGAAATATTGCGATCTGAAAAGGGGGATGAGGGGAATATCAAAAGGGATGCCTAAAATCAAACACAAAAAGGGGGGAGAGGGATTTTAGAGAAAAGAAGAAAGGAAAGAAGGAGACTGATAAAAGAGCGAAAGGGATCAAAGCATCTGCATAAAAAGAAGAACAGGGGCAGAAAAGAAATCAAAGAAAACCCAAATAGTGAGAAGAAAAAAACAGTCTTCAACATTCCAAGTCTTCCAAAGACTGATTTCTCTTCTTTTTAAAACCCATGTTTTATTTTTATCTATAGGGGGGGGGGGGTTTCCCTCCAATCTTTTTTTCAGGAGAGAGAAATTTTGAAATGGTGAAAGGGGTTTTAGAGGGAAGAAAAAGGGGGGGGAGACTGTAAAATAAAGTTCATATAAATAAGGGTTTTGACTATGTTTCCCTTGTTCATTACCATGCGACAAAGGGTATCTTTACCTGGGTAAACAAAAAAGAGTGGGCTAATTGGGGTTACTGTCTCGTGAAATTAAAGGGTGTCTTTGTTCTGAAAAGTCCTAAACGATAATTAACGACATCACAACTGTTTTTCGTTCGTGGGGAGTGTGTGTTGTCCTTTTCTTTGTGCGCACATGTGGTGGGTTTTTCAGGGTTTTTAGTTCAAAAAACCCTGAAAATAAAACCTAAAATAATTTAAAGTAGGAAATAAAATAAAAAAACCCGATAAATAAAAAAGGAAAAAAATGTTTAAAAAGAGTATCTTTCTTAAAATAAGAAATATAATAAAATACCTAAAAGTAAAGCAATACATATAATACAAAATACACAATCATAATAGAGGACACACTTTTTATGTATAATTACATAATACGCTTCCAAAAACAGAAATTTAAAATTTTAAAAAAAGATTTTTTTAAACGAATGATGATTAATAGCAAGTTTTAAAGAAAAAAAATCAAATTAATAAAAATTAATTTGAAAATTTCATGGTTAAAAGTAAAACTTTTTTTCATGTAAGTAATAAATTTTAAATCCTTTTTTAATTCAAAATTTAAGACTTAAAAAAATGAAGAAAATTTTAAATTTTAAAAAGAATTAAAAACTAAAAAACCTAAATCTATAAAAACTAAAAAATTTAAAAAATTTGAAAAACCCAAATTTGAATTTATTAACAATACTAGTAAAGTCATGATTCTTGAAATCCTAGGAGATTTAGAGGTTGAAAAATAAAATTGAATTTAGGGTTGATTTTTTAAAAAACCCCAAAGTAAAATTATAACAGTAGATTAAGAAAAAAGAGTTTGGGAAATTTAAAAATTTTTTTTTATTTTATTTTTGGGGATTTTTTTTTTCCAAAGGGAAAAATTCATTTAACAAATTCAAAAAAAACTTTAAACCAAATGTTTTAAGACCTTTATTGCTCAACAACAAAAATAAAGAGGGGGGATTGTTCAAACCCCAAATGAAATGCTCATCTCCTTTACCTTGAGATGCAACGAATAAGACATTAGGGTTTTTAAATTTCCCCAAGATCTTCAAACAAGAAGGATTTTCACAACAAAAAATGAATTACAATCTTAAAAAAAATAGTTAATTTTGGGTAACCATAAAATCAAAAATTAAAATAATTAGAAAAAGGATAAAGAAAATTAAAGGGAAAACCCCCAAATTAGTAGGTTTGTTTATTTCAAAAACCCCACCCCTATTTACTCCTCTTTTTTTAGTCAACCACTTATTCTAAAAATTTGTGGAAATTTTTAAATTGATTAGAGAAACCTAAACAAGAAAAAAGTCATTAAATTTAATTTTTGGATTAAATTTTTTAATTTTTTTATTTATGATAATAAAATGATGAGGGGTCAAGTAACGGTTTTTCAAACTGCTTGGGTTTTTTTTTTTTTTTTTGTTGTTATGCATGTAATAGTTGTAAAAAAACTAATAAATTCAACCTTTAAAAATGTTTGTTGTTTGTGCATGACCTTTAAACTTATGGGGCATACCTTAATGAAAATGGTGGTCCAAACCTCTTAAATGAAAGGGGTTTAAGGGCAAGAGACACACAATCTTAAACTCAAAAATAAGGATCGTGTTTTTACAATCAAAGAATAGGAATGAAATTAACAAAGGGAAAAAGAAGAAGAGACACCCTAAATTCAGACATTGTAGAGGAATGTACTCCTAATGGTAAATAACAAATATACTTTGGTATGAAAGAAAACCAAAACATAACAGGGAAAAAAAAACCTTTAAATTATTTGCCCTAGCAAGGGTATTGCAACCCTTTTTGTATTATACATGATGGGCTATGGTTTTTTCATGTCTAAGGAATGGAATATAGTTTTTCTAGTGCAATTGTCAAAAAAGTGTTTTGCAAAAAGCACCTAAAATTATATCTTAATAAAAATTGCCTATTGCACTTTTATTATATAGATAAATGTATTTGATTATATTAACATTCAGTGTTGTGTGTATGTGAATAATACATTCACTAACTTTTTTCTCAACCATTTTTGTCAAATTTTTTTTTTAAAGGAACAAATGTAGATTAAGTATTTGAGAATATTAAAAAAAAGGTTTTCATATTCCTATTCAAGTAGGAACATGTTGTGGGGTTGCCATGTTCGAGGGGTCCGAGGATGATAGATAAAATTCCTATAAAATATTTATTAGGTATGAATATCCTTTTAAATCTTTAAGGATACCCCCACTTTCTCAAGAAAATGTTCCTAATGTTCATTTACTTTATTAAAGGAATAGAGATATAAAATAAGTTATTATTGAAAAAAAGAAAAGAATTAAATAAGATTATAATTTTTTTATTTTGAATTTAATAAGGGGGTTTTATGGTAAAAATCAACTCTGAGTATTAAATTATTTTTTATAGGTTTTTAAAAAATGATGGTTATTTTATATATTTTTTTACAGAAAAAATTTTTTTTTGGGAATTGTTCTTTGAGTCTAGAACGCAACTAAAGTTGTAATAAAACTATTCCATAAGAAACAAGCTTGTAAGGAATTTTTATTTGAGCTTAGAAAGATCTAAAAAAACAGATATTTTTGGGGGTTTAATGCAAATTTGGGTTATATGCAAATTTTAAAATTATGTGAAAGGGAAAAATATTCTTGAGCATTTAAGGTATCTATTTAAGTTAACCAATGATTTTTAAGTATATTTTTTTTTAAGAAATAGTAGACTTTTTCAAATAGTTGTAAGAAAATTTTTAATTTTTAATAAAATTAATTAAACAAATAAAAAAGAGAGAAACCCTTTTAAATTTGAAGTATTTTTAATTTAAACTCTTAACATAAAAAATATCTAAATTAAAAATCAAAATTTTCATTTAATTAAACAACGTAAATATAAATTTTTAAACATAAAAAAAAACTTGATTGATATATAAAAAGACAAATTTCAAAAACATTCCTTAAAATTTTTGATTAGGTGTGAGAACCCATTAAACTTTTTAAATGTTTTTCTACTTATAACTTTGAAAATGTCATAAATCAAAGACTTTATTGAAGCCCAATAAAATTTTTAGGGTTTTTTGCATATTTTGTGTTTTAGAGTTAAAAAAAAATTATTTTGAAAGTTTAAATGTTTATCACCTTCAATTTAAAAATTTTAAAGGGTGATGAAATTTAAGTTAATAAAAATTTTTTAAATAAAAAAAAAAAAACCTTCACATAATTTTTTCCAAAATAATCTTTCTAAAATAACAAAGAAGAGGAAAATGTTTAAAAAATAAAAAATTAGCAAAACCCAATTGATGGAATTATTATTTTATTATCTTTAATTCTTTTGAGGGGATTTTTACCAAAAAAAGTAAAAAAGAAATGACTGAAGGTTTTAAAAAACTTGCTTTTTGTTGGGAATCCATGATATTTAAAAGTTTGGAAATTTCCTCCCCTTTCCATTGGCAAAAAGAAGATCCTCATTTTAAATGGGAAAACTTTTTATTAGTGCCCCCTTTAATTTTTTGAATTGGACTTGGACCCCCAAAAGTGGGGGAAAAAAAAAGGAGAAAATTTATTTTTGACAAAGTTTCATGAAATATATTATTAATATTAATAAGATTTTTATTCTCCCTTTTTTTTTTCTTTGAAGTGCAACCCCCTTGCATTGGGGGGTAGTAATTGCAAACTATCTTGTGCTTTACCCCATTGAAAAAAAACCCTTTTAGGTTGTTAAGGGAAGGAAAGATCAATTGAACACCCCAAAGGGGGGGAGATAAAAGTTACTTTACCTTCTAAATGGATGTAACATAAATACAAATCAAAAAGCTATAGTGTAGTTAATTAATCAAGACCTTTAATCTTTAATATAGAATATTAGACTTTAATAAAATAAATCAAAACGATTTTTCCCCCTTTTTAAAATTATAATAGCAGATGGCAAAAAATAAAATGGATTAAATATGTTTTGTTTGACATCAAATTTTTCCTTTTTATTTTATTATATTATGAAGGGGATAAAATTTTTTTTTTTTCACAAAATCCCAAAATAACCCCTTAAAAAATTTTAAATCCAATAAAACATTTTATTTAATAATAATCCACATCCTCTTTTTAAAAAACCACCCAAATGGTTTTCCCCCCAAATTTCTATTAAAACCCAGCCAACTGCAAAATTTTAGCTTTATTGAAATTTTCATTTTTTTAAAAATTCACTTACGTTGGCGCTTTTTTTAAACATAGGGGTAACAAAATAAAATTATTTTTATGAATCGCAAAGGGATTTTTTAAGCATAAATTAAATATAAGGGTTTTAACTTTCAGATACTTGATCATAGGTCTATTCCCCTTTTTATGGTGAATAAAATTAAATTTTTTACTTTGAAAATTTATTTTCTTGCTTAATTCAAAAAAAAAATGCATTTATCAAAGCAAAAATGCCCAAAATTTGGGAAACCCGGGTGATCTAAAGTATGTATGTTGAACATTTTAAATTTGGGGGCTTTCAGCTAAGCAACCCTTTAAAAACCTTAAACCTAATTAAGCGGACAGGGACCCTTGCTTTTCCGCGAATGCAACGGAGATCCAGGATTTGCTAGAGAGCAAATAACTTGCAAGGGAAGGAGACATAAAAAAGGGGTAAAAGTAATTTCTTAAGTACTTCAAAGATAATTCGAAACCTTAGGTATAACTTTTGGAAATTTCCAAATGTAGTGGGGCCGTTGCTAGAATCCCCAAACCCATTATTTCTTTATTTTATTTATTTTCCTTTACAAGTGGTGGTACTATAAATGCGGAAATTTCAAGCCACATAATTATTCATCATCAAGTGGCTTTCAAGGGCTTGTTAATGTCAAACTCAAACACTGGCGTTCTACTACTTCTACTTGGGGTTTCGTCCACTGAAGCTAGCTTCTAGCTAGGGTTAACACTTATTGTGGGAATCATCCTATAAGTAGACATGAAGGGATAAGGATCTAAATCACTGATGATGCAAAATTGTCATACCAAAAGAAATCAGTCTCCTATTTAACCTATAAACTTAGGGCATGCATTGTTTTTGTATTTTAGTCTTAGTCTAATATACTAATTGAGTCATCATATGAAGCTAGCGAAATGAGATATCTGTATTATTTGTTACAAATAAGCAATCTAAACATACAAATAAGACACAATATATATATTAAGCAAAAGAAAACACAAAAAAATGCATGAATGTTATAAAAATAAACTAAAAATAGATACAAACTAGATATAAATAAAGTAAGATAATCCACATCAAGTAGTTTATTATTTTGAATGTTGAATATAAGAGCATAAGATAGAATTAGACCCTAGCATAGGCATATCCTGACCCAAACTGCCAGTTTATGGTTCCCTAAATAGGGAATCAATACCGTTCCATCCAAGGACAGTTTTGGGCCAAGTTTATGGATCCACTAGTTAGGATCATGAATTTAGTCCCAATGAATCTACTTAAATCATTTTTTTTTAAATAAATAAACTTACATCTTAGACTTAAAAAAAGAAAAATGCATCCATGACCCTTATAGTCTTTAGCCAAGTAAAAGAGCTATAATGTGTTTACATTTACTTATATAGAACTGTGTCTAAATTGAGTTGTAGTAATAGCAATTTAGACAAAAGCCTAAAGATAAAAAAGATGATTAAAAGCAAAAACTAGTCTTATATTTCTAAGGAGTGCAATCATCCTTTAGTCAAAGTCTATATATATCAAATTAGATATGCTTAAAAGTATATTTATTTATTATATTATTATAACACATCAAAATATTGTATAGAAACTTTATTTTTTCTCTCTCTAAACGAAAGAAGAAAAAAGTTTTCAAAATAATTAAATGTGTAAAAGGTATTAGTAATCATGGTACAATAAACTAAAGGAATAAGGATTTGTTAGTGCACGAAGTATCTTAAGTCCAAGGGCAGCATAGAGATAAATTTCCAAAGCTAAGTGGAGATATGGATCACCTACTTGGTAAAAAAGTTGTTTGACTAATTGATCACTGCCCTATAAGTGGTTGACCAAAACCTTCAAGCCACCATTAGTTTGTTTCTTAATTTTGTCTTTATGAATATATATTCACCTTAGGATAATTTTAAGGCTACATATAGATAGTAAGGTTTTATACAAACAATTATATTGATATGGTGAATCTATTGCTCCATTCTCTTCATATTCCACTCTAAGTTCATTTATTTTCCATGTAAAATCTTTTTTACTCAATATTTTCTTTGTTTGTTTGCCGGTTACATCATAACAACTTATTTATCTAAACTTCCATGCAGGCATGTAATAGAATAATAGATTGAATATGAAATGGGAATATCTCTTGAAGGAGGGAAAAAAAAAAAGAGTATAGATAACTTGATAAAGGAGAGAAAAATCTTAGTTCTAATAGAAACAAGAATAAAACTTGTTTTACCATTAAATTAAAATTCCACATAAGGGATATGAAAAAGCATAACATAACAAACAAAACTATATAAAAGCAACTTAGATACTAACATATTTGTTGTACTTGATCCTATAGCAAAGGTATATGACATGCATGAAATAACAAACATAAGCTAGGGGATGTCAAAATTTGTTTTAGCATGGCCACTCTAATGATCTATCAATATCATAAAGGAGGAGAATCAAGTAACAAGATTGCAAAAGAGTGTTTAGAGATTTAGAATGTGGATCCTTACTTAAAGGCCTAACCTAGTATTTATGGAAGGTAGATAAGCTAGATAAGGAAGGAAATTAATACTTGAGATCTCCTCCTTGATTTTCGAGATTTGTAAAGAAGAATTAGGAGAGTTATAAGGCAATTGACTTGCCTTATTCATCTAAGCTCTTCCCATTCGTTGCTTATTTAAATTGTTAGTTAGGCCAACCTGATTAACTTGGGCCTAGAGGCATAAACAGTTGGCAACCTTTGAGCATGAGAAAGGTTGACTTAGATTCAAAGCCCATATACAAAATAACCTATCAATAATATCGGACCAATATCAACAGAGAAAGCAACACATGACAATTAACTTTGCAAAGTTCCCCAATTGCTCTTCTTGGTAAGATACAAATCTTGAAAGAAAAAAGAAGAAGAACAAAAGAACTAAAAAGATTGAAAAAATTATAAGAGATAAGGGGCACTTGGTGGAGAAGGGCAAGTCCGAATAGTGATAAGTACCCCCCTTTCTTAGTCTCTATTGCCATTTATCAAGGATAAAAAAAATAAAACAAAATGAAAACAAAAGAAACAGATAAGGTTATGTGTATGTGTGAGGAAAGAGTGTTAGGGGGGTGGGTTGGGTTTTATGGTAGATGGTCTCTCATTAAGCTTTTAACAAATGATAAGTGGAATCATGCATAAAAGTATTGAATATGTCATTGTTAATGTCACAACACAAGATCTAGATTTTGGTATCGATTACAAAATACACAACTATGGAAGAGATAGAAGTAATGGGAAAAGGAAAGACATGAGAATTTATGTTGCAAAATCTAAAAGAACAAGGGTAAGGAACCTAGGGTAAAACTAAGTCGATTTACTATAGTGTAATAGCAATAGTACAAAAATCTCGCACAAGCTTAGAGCAATCAATTCTTTAATAACTCCTTAGGGTTTTATGCTCTCACTTACTCTACCCAAAATATATAACACATCATATATAAAGTTAGAAAAGTCAAAAACTAATATACAAATCATAAATAACTCATAAGGAACCACAAGTAAAACTAGTCAATTACTATCGTGTAACATATAGTAATAGGATAGAAATTCTTGCACAATCTTAGAGCACTTAATTCCTTTAAAAAGTGCCTAAGGTTTATGCTCTCACTTACTTTACCTAATATATGTGAAACACCATATACAAAGTTATGAGAAATTAATATTAATATACATGATGGTAAATAACTCAAACACAAAGAAATTACAAAATAGGAAACTACTATGACACCCCTTCACTCTTCTAAGTCAACGTACCTTAAGTAAACGAGTAATTCTTAGTTTTTAGACACTTCGGGCTGCACCTTCATCGAACTACTCTCTGACTTTAAGACTTTATGCAACACTTAAGTAAACTAAAATATACTTTTTTGTCATACAACTAACACTTTTTTTTTTGTCATAGACAACATCACAAGTACTAAGATTCTCTACCTTATGATTGACATCTGCGATAGAACCAACATATTCACCCTACCTTGAACTTTGTCTAAAAAATTGGTCCTTTCCTTTTTATTTTATAAAATAAACCTCTTTTGTCAACAAATAGTCTTTGCTATAAATCTGATTTTATGGTGGGATCAGCTGGTGCGAAATAGGAGAAGGTATGGTGAGAGGCCTGTTGGCACTTGGAATGAGATGAAAACAATTATGCGAAGAGGTTTTATCCCTAGTCCATTATTATAGTGGGATCTGCATAAAATTACAGGGGTTGACACAAGTCCAAAAGTAGAGGACTAATTATAAGAGATGAGAAGCTATGAATTAAGCTAACGTGGATTGAGGCAGATGAGGCTACAATGGCTAGATTCCTCAAGGGTGAATCGGGAGATCGCTGATGTAGTAGACTTACAACATTAATGTGTATATTGAGAAATTGCTGGCATAAGCGATCAAGGGAAGAACAATTGAAGTGAAAGGGGAATTCTAATTCGTGGCGACTTCTAACTCTTCATGAAGTCAAATTTGAAGAAGAACACTGCAAGACTCAAACCAAAGAGGATGCGAACCAAAAGTTCATTACATCCTCTAAAGGAAATCTGACACTAACCATTCACCAACTCGTGATGTCAAATGTTTCAGGTGTCAGGGGTTTGGACATATTGCATCTCAAATCCAAATCAAAGGACTCAGATCATTCGGAATAATGGAGATGTGGAGAGTATAGTTCCATGATGACGACTGCCACCATTTGGAGGATTGTTGAGAGTGAACTGAGGGACCCCGTGAGTGGGAATTGCTAGTTACTAGGCGAGTCCCTTAGTACTCAGCCTAGGATGATGGTGATGGGGTTTAGCGTGAGCATATTTTTTTTCACAACCCGGTGTCATGTGAGAAGAAGGTATGGCACTTGATCCTTGATAGTGTAGATTACTAACGTTGCTAAGACCTTATTGTTGATAAGTTTGAGGTTAAAAACTTCGAAGCATCAAAACCCTACCGATTATCAGTGGTTGAATGATGTGGGGAAGTGAAGGTGACTAAGGCAGGTCCTTATTTCATTTTCTATTGGAGTATAATCTGATGAGGTGATGTGTGATGTAGTTCCCATGCAGGCTATCACATATTGTTGGGGCACAATGGCAGTTCGATCCGAGGGTAATGTATGATGGGTAATTAAAAACAACAAGAACCATTACTCTTTTGTTTTTCAACAAGAGCATGTGGTTCTAACTCCCCAGAAACCATGGGAGGCGTGTGAGACCAAGTGAGGCTAGCAAAAGAGTTTAGAGAGAAACACATGAGTGGCAAAAAAGAGTGAAAAAGAGAGAAAGAGTGAGAGGCAAACACTTGTGAGCCAAGGGAGTGAAAGCTTAAAAACTACACTGAGTGGAGAGAAAAATTGCAGGAGAGAGTGGGTTGCAAGAAAAATGAGTTAGAGTGCAATAGTGGCCAGAAACAACTCCTTGTACACATGTACAAGATTTTATTGTTACTATTACTACTACTAACCTTAACTCTTCTTTGCCAAGTGTGGTTTGTCTCTTTTTGCAGGAATAGAGGACTTTTTTTCTGAGGAGGTACCAAAGGGAGTGCCTCCATAAGAGCATTGACCACCAATTGACTTAGCCCGGGGTTTCCAATCCCTAATCGCCAGCTAACAGCCAATCCAAGGAAACTAAGGAGATCCAAAGGCAGGTTGATGATCTAGTAGAGAAGGGGTTGTGAGAGAAAGCCCTCAGTCCATGATCAGTTCCGGTCATCCTGGTGCCCAGACGATGGAACATGGCGGATGTGTGTTGACTGTCGAGCCAATCAACAAGAACACAGTTAAGTATAGACATCCTATTCCCTAGACTTGATGATATGCTTGAGGAGTTGCATGGTGCCTGTGTGTTTCCAAAATTGATTTAAAGAATGTTATTATACCCAATTCCGCATGAAAGAGAGAATGATGGAAAACGGGCTTTTAAAACTAAACATGTTTATATGAGTGGATGGTAATGCTTTTGATTAACAAATGCGCCTAGCACATTTAGGAGGTTGATGATTCATGTTCTTTCGCGTTTTCATTGGAAAATTTGTTGTTGTCTACTTTGATGATAACTTAGTTTACAGCACGACTTTAATGAACATGTCAAGCATTTACAAAGTGTGTTTTAACTGTTTTGCGAGAAAACAGTTGTATGCAAATTTTCTTGAAGAAGTGCACCTTTGTATGGAATCTGTGGTTTTCTGATTTGTTGTAGGGCAAAGGATTGCTAATGATTGGAAGATAAAGGTAGGCGATCAGGAAGTGTGCCACACCTAGGACCCGGTGAGTCCAGAAGCTTTCATGATTAGCAAGTTTTTTAATAGGAGGTTTTGTTAGGTCTTTATTCTATTGCTGCTCTTTATATGATCTTGTTATGAAAATGCTGAGTTTAGTGGACTAAAGGGGCATGAGGAGGCTTTTAATTGCGTTGAAAGGTAAGTTGACTAATGCACCATTACTTATTCTAACCTAATTTTGAGAAAGTGTTTTGAAATTGGAATGCGAGCGTCTGGAAAGGTATCGGTGGTGTTTGATGCAGGATCCAACCAATCCGCTTTACTTTACAAAAACTCAATGGCGCTGCAGAAATGACCCAGTCTATGACAAGGAGTTTATGCTTTGGTGAGGACCTTGCAAAACTTTGCAACATTACCTATGGCCTAAGGAGTTCATCATTTCATTCCGATCATGAGAGTTTGAAGTTTCTGAAGACTCAAGGTAAGTTGAACAAGAGCAAGCAAAGTGCTAAGTTTCATTGAGACATTCCCGTATGTGATGAAATACAAGCAAGGAAAGAAATGTGGTGCTGAATGCACTTTCTCGAAGGTATGCACTTTTGACTTCTTTGCATACTCGATTGCTTGGATTGAACTCATTAAAGGAATTGTATGAGACTGATGCTGATTTTTGGTCAAATTTGGGCTGCTTGTGCTGAGTCTGGATATGCCTGACTATTATAGTTTGATGGGTACTTGTTAATAAGATAGGTTGTGCGTGCCTAAAAGTTCTGCGCTGAATTGGCTTGTGAGGGAAACACATGGGGTGGTTTAATGGACACTTTGGTGTTGCAACGTACTTTGGATATTTTTGCATGAACATTTTTAATTGGCCAGAAAATGAAGCGTGGATGTGCAAACTAGGTGTGACAAGTGCATTACATTTAAACAGGCTAAATCCAAAGGAATCCCATGGAGAATACATTCCATTACCCGTGCCTAATCAACCCTGGACCGACATTTCTATGATTTTGTGTTAGGGTTATCCACGGTCTCAAAGTGGAAAAGATAGCATATAGTTTGATTGTTGTTGAATAGGTTTAGTAAGCATGTCTCACTTCATGCCTGTCTAAAACTAATGACACAACATATTTGCTGAATTGTTTTTTTCAGAGAATTGTGCATTGCATGCTTGCCCATCTTTGTGATGATAGGGAAAGTGAATTTTCTGAGTCATTTTGGCGTACTTTTGTGGAATAGGCTAGCATAAGTGTTGTTTCTCTACTTGTTGGCACATCCTCAAACTGATGGTCAGACCGAAGTAGTCAATAGGACTCTTTCAACCCGGGTGCGGCTGTGATTCATCAAAAAATTGAAACAATGGAGCAATGTCTACCACATGTAGAATGTGCATAAATAGGACTGTGCATTCCCCTACATCTACGCTTCCATTTGAAGTTTGTATGGTTTTAAATCCTTTGAGTCACTAATATTTTGGCCTATTATATGCCTGCTAATGAATTTAATTGATCTTGATGGAAGGAAAAAGGCAGAATTTGTGCAGGAATTGCATGCTCAGGTTTGCTAACATTGAAAAAGAAGAGCATTATGCTCGCCCAGGCCAATAAGGACGTGAAAGTTTCTTTCATCAGGAGATTGGGTGTGGGTTGCACCTAGAGAAAGGAGCGATTTGCCGAACAGCGAAAATCGAAGTTGCACCCTAGGGGTAGATGGGCCATCAAGTGTTTGGAACGCATCCATGATAACGCTTACACAAGATTGAACTTACCAAGTCACTATGGTAATGTAAGCGCAACCTTTTAATGTTTCCTGATCTTACTCTATTGATGCAGGTGATTCGAGGACCGAATCTTTTCGAGAAGGAGGGGAATGATGGGGATCAGCTAGCATCAGAGTTCAGAGTCAAAGTCACAATGACCGTTCATGGGTATTGGAGGTCCAATGACAAGAGTCAAGCTAAGCAAATGAGAGAAGCTTTGGCAAGGATTAGTGATGGACTGCAAGAAAGAACCGGAAGGAATTGAAGGAATCCAATAGGAATCATACACGCCGTGTATCACGACCGTGTATACTTTTACACCGCCTAACAGCATACGGCCACGACACAAACTCGAGTGCCCAGCCGTGTGTCCCCATCGAAATTTCACAGATGAATACACGGCTAAAAGCACGGTCTGTGTATAAACCGTGTACTGCTCGTCATATTAAAACAAACCAGAGTAAACACATACACGGCCTAGAGGCACACCGTGTATGAGACCGTGTACTTTGTTCGGTCGCATGCCCAGCATCATACACGGCTTTGGTAGACACGCTGTGTATGATGCCGTTACTAACGCGTGTATTTTAATTATTTCTTAGTATTAAATACTCTCCATGTCAGATACGCTAGGTGTGTTGGGGTCTAGTTCCGTTCATCCTTTGTTCAAGACTGATTCTGGGAATCCGATTTCCAAATCACGTCGAACGGGTTTCTAGTTTAATATACCCAGGTTCGCATCATGATAGGTAATGAGAACAATATAAACACAAAAAATTATGTGGAAAACACAAAAAGAGGAGTAAGAAGACACTCGTTAAGAGAGAATTCTTCCACTATAGTATAACAACAATAATACCATAAGTTCTCTATAATCTTAGAGTACTCAATTTCTCTAGATATTCTTAGAGTTTCCTCTCTAATTTACTCCAACCCAATATACATAATAAAATAAAAATAACTATTTATCAAAAGCCAACTCATATACACATAATAGAGGGGATTTCATTAAAATAATATTATTTTAAAATATCGCGAAATAGCCGATAAAAAAAATTAATTATTCCAAAAATAGGATGTGAAGGTATAAACCCAATCTCATGCCTTTTATCAATTTGTAATTTTTTTTTATTCATTTGAAAATATTTTTTATAAAAAATATGTAAGACAATAAATTATTTCTTCTCAATATGTTTTCTGTTTTAAAAAAATTAAAAGTTTACATAAAAATAATTTTCATAAATTTAAAAATTTTAAAATTTATTTAAAAAATTGCATCTCGTTTAGACTTATTTATCTTATAATATACTACAAAAATAATATGATACGATTAGTTTTCAAACTTTAAAAAGTTATAATTTTTTACTTGTGTAAATAAAAAAGCTAATAAATATCTCAAAAAAAGAATTAGAACTTTTTTTCTCTTGTCCATTTGAAGTAGCGTTGGAATGGGGATAAAAATCCATTTGCCAACGTGAAAACCGATCTCAATAGTTCGTTTTTTCTTTCATCTTTTGTGGGGCCGTATATAGCTACAGGTTGTAGCTCACATTCCTCTCTGGTCCTCAATCTATTGCATCAACCTGTCCGGGAATATTAAATTTAATGAATACAAAAACCTAGCTTCTCCAATGAAATTGACATACAAATCCCTGTGTGCCAACACACCAAGTAGCAAACCTAACCCAGAGAAACTTCGACTTCTGTCTGCGGTACTTATCGTAAACAGTAGAAAATTATGGATCAAAACCTTGTTTAAACTATCCAATTTGTCTTTTATATGTACAGTGTTAAGAATCATAAAATAATCGCTATTTATGATTTTTTGTTTTAGCATTTCTAGAATTTTAATAATGATTTAAAATTATTTGGATGTTATGGAAAGGAAAGTTTATACTTTGGGAGTTCTAAGTTTATTGCAAATCGCAATTGATTAAGATTTTAGGGTACATACATAGTATCTCTAAATAGAAGGGTCTTATTAATAGGCGCCTTCAAGTATAAGTTAATAAGTTTAAAGAAGGTTGATGACAAAGTTTTTGTGAAAATTAGAACAAAATGTGTTTCCTTGATGGGTTACATGTTCATCGGGGAACTATCACTTAACATGTTCCTACAATTGAGTAGTCAATATATTTTGATGTCTCTGAATGTGTTGTAGAATTGAAAATTTTGTCAATCATATATTGCCTTGAATTGAAAAATAAAATGAAAAATAAAACCCCATTAGATGGTCTATTAGATAATGTATATTTATACAGTATGTACTTAGTAAAGAAAATTCCTGATGAGCAACACTCAATAGACAAAGGCAAAAAGTGTGAAAGTGCGGGGCCCGAGACGTGCAAAGTACGCACGACATAACGAAATTGATGGTCCAGAGCAGTGCAAGGTGGGCAATCATTCCATATAGGCACATACTCTTGTCAAGAAAGAGCATAATCTATAGATAGATTTATCATATCATATACTCCTTTTATTTTCTTATGGATATATAGCTGACAATATGGACCTGCATTACCGCTCACGCACCTAAGTCATCCACAACGGTTCAATACACGTATTTAGAAAAAGCAGGTTCGTCTTTGCAAGACCTTATTTCTACATATATCCAGAATGATTTATTAAGTTTGTTACGATATCCTAAATTAAGAGTATCAACGTGTTAAAATTCGAGTTTGAATAATTCACTCAAGCTTGAGTCTTGTCTATCAAACAAACAACTCGGCCTCAAGGCAAATACACGTCTCACTCAATATTTTGAAACTTTTATACTGTTTCCTACTAAATATATTGAAGCTTCAACATAACTTTGATTTGATTAAATCATTTCACACTCAAACTCAATTCATGTTTGATTAGCTTGTAAGCCCTGAGGGAAGTTAGTTGAACTGGAGGTGGAGGTCAAATAAGCCATAAGAGGTAGAGCAACTAATCGATATTTAAATTGTATAAATATCCAAACCAATTGAATAAATTTATAAGTTTAATAATAATCCACTCAAACCTTCTCGAAGTATGTTACTTAATATTGAACTCAATGAGTTTCAAGTATTTTATTAACTTCAAGTTTCATGGTATTTGCTTTTCTGAGCTTGTGAGCTTAATCAAAATTAGATTAGGTTTTATTGTAAATCATGTTTGATTGAGTTTAAACATTACTATCGTGTATTTTCCAACAAAAATATATATTTTTTAATAAAGCAAGCCTAAATAAACTAATGGAGTCGAGTCTCTAGCTTTCAATGACAACCTTCAAGCAAGCTTGACGTAATTATTATATTATCCATTAGATTCGGCTACACAAAATATCCCAAATAGTTATCGTTAGTCCAAAGAAAGAATTCTTGCTCTTTCTCAAGAAATATATAATGGTATATTTTTGCTAATATATACTTTCTTATTAATTAACACTTTCTTGCACATTAAGCTAGAAAATTTAAGTAAAAGAGCGACTAATTTTAGTATTACTCTCAAAAATTAACCTGTTACTAAGAAATCTTTCATTAAACCTTCAAATGAAAAAGTATACCTCTTATCTCAAAAACCGGTAAAAGGCATCTTTAATAAACTAAATAAATTTGTCTTCATTTGGTGATTCTTGCTTTCCTATATACATTCTCTCCACTTTAGGTAAGGAGATAATTGAGGTGTGAAAACTGAAAGATTTTTTTTACTCTTAGAATAATGTAGCAACCAGTCTAGTTTAGAATTGACCTTTTTTTTTCCTATTCTTTTTTTCCTTATTCATTTGTAATTTTTTGTCATGTTTTTCGCCCCTTTTTGTTCTTATCCATTTGTATTTTTTTGGGGGATTTTTTTTTCTTTTTCCTTGCAAATGTTTATTCACATGGAAAATTAATCTAAACCATGTTGGAAAAGGGGGGGGGGGGGGGGGATGAGTTTTGCTTCTTTAATTGTTGAGCAAGCCCCCTAAACACCTAGGGGAAGGGGTAGGATGGCCAACTTCAAAATTTATAATTAACTAAAAATATTTTTGAGACAAAGATTGAAGAGACATTTGAAACCATCTCTTGCTACATGATTCCGCACAACTTTGCAAGTAAATAAAATATAATAATTAATGAGTACTACTCCCCTACAAATTATTTCTAATCCAGTGCAAAAATTAATAAGTAGTTATTACTATCGCTTACAAATTAAATTTTGCTTACAGTACGTAAATAAAATGAAAATAAATATTATTTAACTCATTTGTCTTACTTAAATTAGGAGTTGAGCCAACAAAGCTCTCCACCCCATGGACAAAATCGTAAAGTATTTATCTTCTTCACTAGACACTCATATGACTCTTGTGTTCTACTTTTTTGCTTTTCGACTAATACAAAAAACCTTTGTTTTGATAGTTTGTTACAGAGTACAAGAATGTCCACACCCCAAAAGAGGCCTAGAATGAACATGATAATCGTCATACGACCAAAGATCGTAAAACTTTTAAGAAATTAATTTAGATTACAACTAATCATATTCCATATATATAGATAATAAAATGTAACCTGGATCCTGTATCCTACAGTCAACTAACCATTGATCGCAGAGAAATCGGTATCCCTTACCAACTAAGTATATAAGATAAATCCTAAGGGTTTTCATAATTTCAAGTCTTATTTTTTATAGGGTCCTAACATTTCATCTAAGCAATCTGTTATTCACACAATTCTTACTTTGTCGACAGGTCTTTTCCAAAATGCTCGACATTTCACAACCTTATCCCATCCCGAGATTTCGTAATCGCCACTTGCAACAAGGGTTTGTGATGGGGTAAGCACACATGGCTCAATGAATGGATGGTAACAACTTTCAATGCAACGTGTACACAAGCAAATTCAAATCAAGTTATCAAAACAATATGCACATGTATAAACAACCAAATGAAAGCAATATCTCACGTGTCTTCCGTAAACCGACAGTGAAGTCTAGGGTTTACGCCCCCTTTGACCTTAGGTTGGGGGATTTTCGAATCACCATTAGTGCCTAGGTCTTACTCCACATCGTCAATACACTTATCACTTATTTAAGCTATGTCTTAGCTTTAATGTTTTAGGCCTTAATGTCTCAATACACCGAGCTTACACCCTCAAGAGATAGGTCGACTCAAAATCTTCAAAGGGGCGATAATCCCCTAATCACTGCGACGCACTTGGCGAACAGCGATTCCCTATCCACTTCCCGACACGTCTTATGCAGTGATAGCCATCAATCTCATGCAATGTCTCCTTAAAATGCATGTCAAGTTTTAAATCGAGTCCACTTCTTAATTAATAGATTCAAATAACAATCAACATCTATATTGCAACCAATTAATCATTCAAGGTAATGAAGTAAAGCTACAAGAACAATTCAGAGGCCGTCGGTTGAAGTCCATGACAAGCCCACAACGACCATTTTCATGTATCACAACAGCAAATCATGCATTTCACATCACAGAACAAACATAGAACATAGACCAAGTGAATGGGAACAATCCGCTATACATTGGGTTTTAGGTTAACTTACGTCTCCTATGCCATATCTCTTAAATGTCAAATCAACCACTCAGGGTGGAATTACGATTATTATTCCTTGACACCTCGAATATCCCGCACTTCTCAAGTGCTCTGTTATTCACACTTCCGAGAGCCAATAAGGTCCGTCTCGTATATCCCTTCTATTTCTCAATACATCTATATATATATCTACACTTAACTTCCCGTAACCATAGCTTTAAACTAAAAGACCATTTTATAGACACCTTCCCTCACTTGCTTAAGGGGCTAGAAAATAGGATGTTAAGTTATAAAAATAAAAGTTAACACTCCTGACTGGTAAGTTATTTTCATGAGTATATTCTATAGATATATAGGAAAATAGGTTTGCCTAAGCAATGTACACATTCGAGTAAACTCTGATATGTATACATAATTATATTTATAATATCCTATTCCAGCTATGCACGACCTACTCTCGGTAGCTATAGAAGAAAAAGCTAGGTTTATGTATCTTGGTTAGTTTGAAGAAAACAATTTTGAATCATGGATTAGGCCTATAGTAATAGCACTTGTTGGCAATATGGTCGAAGTGCTTCCATTAGGTATTGTATCTAAACCCTCAGTCCATTGTATCCCTCTACATTCTTTAAACAAAATTCATCTTCAAACCCTATCCTAACAATCAATTTTCTTTAGAACTTCTTTCCTAAACTCATTAACCCTGCATATACCTCAACATAATGAAAATCAATTCGGAAACGCAACTATACATAGTCAAAAGAATTCACCACACAAGCATATCAACACATAACACAAACATCGTACATATCATTAGGTTCCCACTTCACTTGTTTAAGGTCATCGTATCCTAGCCGGATCGAGCGATTCTAGCGAGTAACCCCTTTACTTCCCTCTTAAAATTATACCTTCCTGCAATGCTTCCTCAACCAACCCTAGAAGTAGCATCTCCACTTGACCATGGTTATTTCCTAATACCTGATCATGTTACTCCACTTGCGATGATTTTGGATACCAAGATGTGAAGTCTCCGCCTTAAGGCACTTGGGTGAACAAGATTTGAAACGTTGAACACTCTTCAACATGGATCCCGAGACAAGGTTCCAGAAAGGATCGACCCTTCCTATGATTCATCACTTCCAACAACCCCAAGTTGCTGTGATCGACTATTTACGTTCCTTGTGTAGAAGTCGAGCAATGAAACATCTTCGACCTGCTAAATTTAGAATTCCCTTTCTTTCCATGTATGCAAGATACCCTTAGAGAGGACAACTAAAGGTCTTACATTAAGGTATTTAGCTAAGATGATCTTCCCTCAACATCCTTTGAACATTCCATTGCGAAAATCCATTTCATGCTAAATATCCCCTTAGGCTATCACTTGGATGTTGCTTCGAATCATTCCCTTTCCGTTTACAAACCAACATAAACGCCTCCTCATTACATGAAGCATCTTTGAACCTTTTTGTTTCTCAATTTTGTCTCTATATCTTCAACAACTATCGTATAGGACAACCTGTAGATTTAGTAGTCCTTAAAGGTTTATATTTCACCTTCTTTTTCCTTCTCTCTTTCCCTTTATTGACATCGCCACCTATAGGGTTTTCCCCATCCTTTCTATTGTTTTCATCCTCACTCAAGCGTACCATGACCAATACATACACTACCCATTCCCCACACACTACACATAACTCTTATCGATGTACATACACACTAGCACGGTGCCGCACACACTACACCTACATACACACAATCATACTATAGACCTAGATACATTCACACACAACTACACTTTGCTATCCTCTTTTTTGCTCAAGTCCCCATGCAACACACACACACCACTAGTGCATACATACACACATACTCCACACAGGTCTCTCACACTATACGACGAACGCAGATACACACATACTCTACGTACACTTCACATCACCAATAGAACATACCCATATACTCCGCACAAAACTACACACCGTTCTACACAGACAACACATACCTACACACACCACCCTTTCCGTATATATACACAAATAACCCACACACCCCACACACCTTTCATACGCATACACCCCATTCTCGCACAAACTACACCACACGCCATCCAGACACATACATACATACCCCCACACCCCAATCACCTTCCCATATACCTATAACACATACTCCCACGCATCACACCTTCCATATACGGACACACACACCCACAACACCACACACCATCCAGTACCAACACATACCGCACACACCCAAATCACCTCTGACATACGCACATACCCACACCACTACACACTCGTTTCTATCTTCCTTCCCAACACATCACACACACCGTCACACACTACACACATCACATACACATACATACATCCTTGCACACACCACACAATCCATCACATCCACAAACGCACATAACTCACATTCACTATACACTTAGCGCATCTTCCCTACACACACATACTCCCTCAACAACACACACCGCACGCCATCACATACACATACATCATCCTTGCACACACCACATAAACCATCACATACACATACGCCACATATGCACATACTCACAACACTAACACACTCCTCCCTTCTTCCCTTCCCCTTTTTCTCCTTCCTCCTCCAGACACTGCTGCCCCATCCGTAGTGGCTATTGCCATCATTGCCACGGTTGTCGTCATTGCTGCCCATTGCAAGATGTCATTATGGTCGCTAACTGCCGCCAGGGAGGGGTCGTCGTTACCACTCTGTCGTTGTTTTGCGGGCTTGTTGGTTGTTCGTCGCTGCTATCGTTGTTGGGTGGTTGTTGGACATTGTCCCCCGTCCTCGAACACTACGCACCCACAAATCGAATACCATATTACACATAGACATCTCCACTCTTCTCCTTTGACAGATTTGTTGTCATCATCATTGCTTAAGTTGTCGTTCATTGTGGTTGCCGTTGCCGTCGTCGCCGTGTCGTTTGTTGTTGTTACGACAACCGTTGTAGTTGTCTATTGTTGTTACAACATCCATGTCATCGTTTGGGTCGTTGTTGCAGCCGCTATTGCCTCCATCATCGAGGAAGAAGATGAACAGACACGATACAAGGAACATCATCGTCGTTGCTTGCTACTACATTGCTGATGCAGTTGCCACCGTCGTTGCCAGCGTTGTTGCACCGTGAGTTAAAGTGGAGCGGGAGAAGGAGGAACGCAAAATAGGGCAAGGAAGGTTAGGAAGGGAAGACGCCATGCGGAGAAAAAAAAACGAAGTAGGAAGAAGAAAGAAAAGAAAAGAAAAATAAAAAGGGAGACAAAAGGGAAGATAGCTAAGGACTGATGCCGTTGTGCCTGAATGGATATGATTTGCAGTGTCTGGAAAAATCCAGCCATCCATAGTTTATTTTATAGCATTGTATATAATATAATTTAATTAAATATTATATTGATATGATAATGTCTCTATTTTAATATCTGTTCGTGTACAAAAAATATCTTCAAATTTTATAATTTTAGCATTTTATTATGAAGCTTACATCTAAGCTAATCTAATTATCCCAAACCTAAATAGTTATTCTAAATTTGCATTTAAAATTCTTAGATCTATAATTAAATTAATTTCATTTATTAACCTAATATTTCTTGAAATAATTTGTGTTTTTGAAAATTCTTTCTTTAATTTAAATTACTCAAACTAAAAGTTAGGACTACAAATTAATTTTATTATCCAATTATATATCTATATTCGAGTATTTTTCAATAATTTCGCTTCCTAATTTATTCAATAATATATTTCATACAAATCAATTTGTTACGTTGTTATCTTCCTTTCCTTGCCAAAAGTCCATTCTTTCTAATTGTTTTATTATTTTTTTAAAAACCTATTATTATCGCATATTATTGAGATAATAGTTTATGATCACAGAAATTTGAATTTTTTTTGTACATTCTCAAAGTTTTTAATAATACAAAATAGTCCCTCTCCTATCCCGACCTAGAAGTCTTTATTATTCTATTTATTTTCTAAATTTTCATAAGTGTTTTAACAAATTTTTTAGGACTTTATAAAGAACTTGGCGAGCCCATTCGAGATAATAATTAGACAAGTCTTCTTATGTCTCATCACTTAGTCTAAGAAGTTGAGTTCATTATACTATTATCACCAAATTCAAACGCTCGGTTGAAATAGTGGTTAAGTTCTATGTACTCACTATCGAAGCGGGCATGTTAGCTCTTCAACCTTTTGCCATCATTTGTTGTGTGGGGAGATATGAAACCATACGTGGCACCATAAGACCGGGGAATGGTGAGGAAGTTGTGGGAAATGACCACCATATGTATAAAAAAGTTATAAAATAAGTCTTTTGTTACTAAAATCACTTCTTGTAATTCTTATTCGTATAATAACATAGGTGTCTTTGTGTCATAATCGTGTCAATAATTTTGAAATATAGATTGAATATTCGAAAATACGTCTTTCTTACAATGTGGATTTAAAATAGAAGCAACAAGATAAAATGGTAGGAATTTGTCTTAATATAGTACTACTTTCAACCAATTTATTAACATCTACTTGAAGAAATGGGGTCCTTCGAGCTTCAAGTAAGCATTGATAGTAGTATATGGCATTCACTAAGAAAAAGGAAATGTAACTTAGTAACACTTAAAAAATATGAGAGTACACTCATTGGAAAACTTTAAGCAGATTACATATTGCTGCATACATCCCTAATCGTTGGAGTACAGGGAAAGTCTGAAATGTTCAGCGTAGCCAAAAGAACAGAAGGTATCTTTATAGACGATGTCAGTCCTAATTTTTGATTTTTTTCATTTATATTTCCTAATCCAATTTACTTGAGACCCTGTGCGTATCTGATAAAAATCCTCGACTTGAATAAGAATTTTATTTAGTTAGAGTCCGCCACCCAATCGAGGTTGGAAAATTATTGAATAGAACTAATTAAGCGGATTCAATTCCTAATTTGGACAATCTAGTCGAGAAACTCTCTTTTTTTTTGTAAATGGAAAAAAAGAAGAAATAAAACCAGAGATTCTCCGACTCGAAGACCCCTGTTTAAAACCTAATTAAAACCTAAATTAACCCTCTATTCTTTTGAAATTTGACCATATCCTGATAATCCTTTCTTTTATTTTGTTATTTTATTACTCTCTTTTTATTTTTTGCCATTTTTTATTATTTGATACATGTAAAACAAAATTATAATAATTGGAAAAAAAATTTTTTTATTTCTTTTTAGAGTTGCCCCAAAGGGTATCTAATATCCGCTATTCAAGATCAACAAGCCGTATTCGCTTTTTTTTTTTTTTGAATCAAAACTTTAGTGGATAGTTTTAATTTTTAATTATGAAAACATGCCTAGTTTACGTTCGTTATCAATTTGCAAAGTTTTTGAAATAAATCTAAGCCCCTAAGCTTTATGATTTTCTAAAAGTTTTAATTTAAAAGAAACCAATTTTGGATTTAATTTTGAAAAAGGATTTTTCTAAGTAATAAAAGATCTATTATTAATGGATTTATGATCCCAACTAATTAATTTAATTTTTAAAATATGTACTTAGTTTTTCTCAGTATTTATTATTTTCCTTTTTATTTTTTTTATTATTTTATTTGTTTTTATTATTTATTATTTATTATATTTTTATATTAAACTATACATATCTATTCTAATAAAACCCTAACATTATTATTATATATTTTTTTAGAATTATAAAATTCTAATAAAATCAATAAACAAATACGAAAAAAATGGATAAAATAATAAATAATATAATAAAAAATAAAATCAAAAAATCAATTTACCTAGTACGGGTCGCATTCGCGGGTTGGGTCGAACTAGTTTGGAAGGTTCGTGTCGGCGGCGTTTTTGAGGGCGCTTGAAGGTGGCTTTCGAGCTTTTCGAGTGATAATCTAAGGAATTTTCTTCAAAACGCCTCAAGGTGGTGGTTCTAGCTTAATCGACGTACGTAGGCAAAGGGAGTACTCCCGCGAGTTTTGGAAACCTTATGTTTTCTCTCTTTTCTCTCTTCTGATGTATGCTTTGGCTTCCCTATGTCGAGCTTCTATTTATGATTAGGCAGTAAAATCGAGCAGATAACTCGGATTTCTCGTCGATTGGCAATGAATCGATTTGCAATTTGAAAAAACTCATCTTTGATTTGCTCTAGATTCATGTAAATCTTTGGATTTTATTACAATTTGATCTAATTGGATGATGTTTTATCTTATTTCAATTCAAGATTTGGTGGATTTGTCAAACAAAATGCATCAAAAACTGCCGGATTTGAATTTTCATGGCCAGGCGACTGTTTCAAACGGAGGTTGAAGAAGATCATGCACTTGACACGTGCGCTTTCCTTTATCCAATCAGTGCGGATACTGTCCCAAGTGAATGAAAAAAGGGCCAAAATGTGAAAATGCCTCTTCCTCTGCATTTGAAAACCCACGCCTCGCCCCCTCACACGCGCATGAGGCCATGGTCCCGACCATTTAGGATAGCCCACTTCTCAGGTTTTTTATTAAAACGCAAATTACATATATCGATGCAATTTTTATTATTTTTATATTATTTTTGAAATTCAAAAATTTACTCAAAATTATCTATCCTCTTTTGTTGTTATTTCAATCATTACTTCAAAAATGAATATACTTTTCCTATTTATTTAGTTTTGATATTTTCCTTTATTTTTGCTAAATTAGAAGAAAAAATAAAAAATGGAAAAAAATTATAAATTACCATTATTAATGATTAAGGGAAAAAATAAAGTTTTACAGAGAGCTGTACTTTTCAGAAGTCCGATAAGTAAAATTCCCACCTATGCTTAAATCTTATTCTAAAATTTTTTTAAGTTACATTCAGTTATCTATAAAAAATTTCCTCTATGTCTTATTTATAGAACAGATAGTCAATTAAAAAGCCACTATTTATCTTATAGGAAAGATTCATAAAATGCTAAACAATTTATACTGTCCTAATGCCAAAATTAAAATATGGTAAGCACATTATATGTGAAAAAAAGTCCCACCTAGTGGGTGGGTTAACATAAAGCTTCAAGTTCATTAATGGAGGTGATGTTAGCGCCACATGTCATAATCGATTGAAAATATATTTTAAGTTAATGAGTATTTTCCTAAAATAATACTTATTATATGTAAGAACTATTTGTGACATATAACGTTCGTAAAAATCCTAAGCGTTTTAGGTTTTCTTTTGTATTTGCTATGTAATAGCTATCCAATGACATGTAATTCCTATGTACGGATCATCCTACCATGGATTCGGTTTTCATATATCTTCACAACAATAGAAACTTGTGTATCAAGAGAATTAAATATAGTAGGTAATTATGCTTACCGTTATGATATAGTTTCACATGTTTATTGGCATCATTTTTTGGGTTGTACCTTTTGTGAGCTTGAATTTAAAAGCTTTCCCAGTTTGTATTCTAAGCGATAGTGAAAGATGCATGACTCCATAATAGATAACATTTAGCAAGTATTCTGCCAGGGTGCAACTTTTGCCTTTCAAATAATAACAAAATAGGCCTGATGATTACAAACTCACCGAACTAAGATATTTGTTGCTGTGACTAGCCTATTTGAACTCTATTAGGGATTCGATCGCTATGGACCTGTTCAAAGTCCTATACCTCTCTCATCTTCCTGCATAACTTAATAGACAATAGTTGTAATACCCGCATGATAATGTCAAATTTAAGTAATATAGACGCTTACCTATGGAGCTCTGGTTTTGCCACGTATGTAGCTCGATACTTCTTCTTCGATGCTCTTGGACATCGTCTTTTTTCTTCTCTTTCTTTCTGCCTCATCACTCATTGCCTTCTTGTGGCAATGATTTACCTGTGTTCACATCGAAAGTCATGTGCTCCAAAGCCTTAGGAAGACATCATTTAAATCCTTCAAATCGCTCATTAGTGAAGGTCGTGCAAGATCATAAGTCTCCACATCAAAAAATTGCTTCGGTACTTCAAATAGATTTTTCCCTTATCCACCCTTTTCTTACTCAGAAATGAACCACCAAGAAACTTTTTTAATTAAGTTTAAAAGAAATTCTGATTATGGAAAAACTACAACTTAATGATTTGGTTATTAGATAAAAATATATATATTTGGTGAAGATACTTAAATAGAGACATAAAAATTATGTAGGGATAATAGAAAGCTCTTTGTAATTAAAAATTGAAGAAATAATAAAACACAAAAACGACTAAGTAAAGAGTTGAGTAGATAAGAGCAAAAAACGGAATCAATGCACAAGAGAATGAATAGATTTTTTGTTTGCAATAGAGAATCTGAATAAAGTAATAGGTACAAAAAGATATAATTTTTTCTTATAGATAACAAAATATTTTTGAACATTTGAAAATTTTAGCTATCTCACTACAAATTATTTTTATCGTAACCATTTTTAAAGCCAATTGCTTATAAAATTTTTACACGATTGTCCATTCCTATTCTCTCTCTATATATCATGTTTATATTTTATTTTTTTGCTTTAGATATATTCATTACGATACTTAGCCATTTTAGTATTAGTGATGCTCTTGTGGCTTTAAACTAAGAAATTATGACAAATCTGATAATCGGTTTCCTTTTTGTGTTATATCTTTCTTCAGTCAGTGACTTTTACTCTCGTGTCTTAAAGTTGATCATTCAAATAAAATAGATTTATTAGATGCCCTTCGGATAAATGACGGGCCTCAAAGAGGAAAAGAGAAAAGACCCCAACGTGACCATGGCTCGCAAAAACTAAAAAAAAAAAAGAAAAAGAAAAGAAAGATATGCTCGATAGAATAGATAAATTTATTATCTGTTTTCCCCCCCTTCCGTGGAAGCTTTGAGCAATGGATTCACACTAAACGAGGCTCTTCTACTGTTTTTCAAAAATTTATCCAATAAGTTACAAGTCAGAATTTTGGGATAATATAGTTATAATCTAAAGAGTACAACTGCAAGTCGCTTTATGTTAAAATAATAATATGGATATAAATATAGCTGAACAATGATATTTAAACATTTATAAAAAAAAATGGCCATAAAACGGTAAAAAAATTTTCTAAAAATCATTTTTATTAATTTTTATATTGAAATTTTTATGATTAATTAATCACTATTTACTAACACCACCGTTGTCATTCGTGGTTATTTTCCACCATTACTGACTATTAGAATCACTTATAAATATAATGTCTCTTGAGTTTGTTATTATTAATATTCACATCCCTAACGTTTTTTGATTGATAATAAAATTTTAAAAAAACAGATAAAGAGTCTTAGCAAAATAACCGTACACCCAACATGATTTTTATTTCAAATCATTTTATGAATAACTTACAATTATCGAATACAATTGTAGTAAGGTTTAAAAAACTAATATGCTTTTAATGGAAAATAACACTTCATTAAAAATAGTCATATTAAATCAATAGTGACTAAGAGCTTTTTCAACACTTATATCTCAAAAGATCTAATTATCTTGAATTGATATTGTGCCCTCAAAAAAAAAAAAAGGAAAAAATAAAAAAGCAAGCCTAGAAAAAAGTCTGTTTTTTATTGATATTAAATAATTTAACTCATCCAATTTCTTTGAGACCATACTCTTTTGGGTTTACAAACTCTCCCCAAACATGCAAGTTTTTTGTCGCATCACCTACAATTGGACCTAGAATCTCCCCCTCTCTAGGGTGTGAATTAGTTTTCATTTCCTATTTGCCTCTAATACCAATATACAACCAAAATCCCAAGAACATGGCAACCACCCACCATCTACCGCTTGGGTTCGTCCTTAAATCATAAATTTTTGAAGGAGTTTGACTTTGATGCCATTTGTAATGATCAAACTTAAAAGTAAATAAAATCATGCTAATAAATAATTAATGATACTTTTTTAGCCACTACCAAAAAGTTCTTGATATTAATTTTTAAATTTAGTAATTAACTTTACTAAACTATTAATATTAATTCTCTCGTAATAATTCATATGAGTTTTTTACTCTCCTTTGGGTGAATCATAGCTATATATGAGATAGGCAACAACAATGGTCGACCTATATTGTCCGGTGGTTAATTAGTAACTATGTGAAAGGCCGGTTGAAAAATGAGGAAGATGAGTTCCACCTCCTATTAAGACACACATCTTTTTTCCCTAATAATCGACAGTTAATCATCAACATCAACCCTCCGTCGTTAAAAATAAATAAATTATCCATAACAAAAATTACCCTTAAATTGTTGCAACAAGGGCAAGCAGCGATTTAATTAACTCGTTTTACTGTAATTGTTTCCAATCCTCTTAATTATCCCTATTTGGGGAGGTTCTTAATAGGGTTAAACTTCGAAACGCTTCATATGTAAGCTCAATGGGGTGCAAAGATTATTGTGTTTAGGATAGCAAAAGGTGAATGTCTAACATTATTTTGATTAACGTATTAATTAAATTCAAAGATAGACCTCCTTTAAGGAAATAGGTCCATAACACACAACTCTTCATCTTTAAGGTAAGTGTTTGGGCTGTGGTTTGCCTCTAGTCATCCTAAAAAACCACTCGAACAACTGAGCAATCTTATCCATTTCTACCAATTGTTGGGTTGGCATATAGGAATTTATTGTGTTTAGGATATCAAAAGTGAATTGTCTAACATTATTTGATTAACGTATCCAACTTCAAGATAGACCTCATTTAAAGAATAGGTCCATAACACTCCAACTCTCAAGTATATTAAGGGTATAATGTCTGGGCTGTGGTTTGCCCTCGTTGTCATCCAAACACCGAACAAATGAGATATCTTTCCATTTTTAAAAACCATTTTTTTGTCCATATTCCACCAATTTTCGTGTTGTCTATTAGAGTATGTGTCCTTGTCAGTGATTTAGTCTTAACTTTCTCCTCAATGAGGAATTTAGTTGCCCAAGACTTAGCTAGTTCGATAGTCTACTTAATGCCTTCAGTGTTAATTGACCATAGCCACTTCGAAAGTGTGCCCCAACATGAGTTATCTATGTGTCTATTTTAGGATAACCTTTGATGGAGAGTCAGCCCTTAGGATTGGAGGGGGTTTAGAAGGCTTTGTATTTTGAGACTAAAGCAACAATATAGGGAGACCTTTTGAAGTAAATGGACTTCATGATTAAGGCCTTTCCAGTTTAAGATCACACTATAGAGGTATTTGGTTTAATGCTCAGAGTAAAGTGACTGTGAGCCTTGGGTTGAGTAGACCTATTTAAAAAGCCACTTTTATAGGACCTTGAAAGGAATCCTCTTATCAATTAGCAACTCTTCAATTTCTTGGCTTTGTTCTTTTTATTATTATTATAATTATTTAGTAAATATGCAACAAAAGAGCTCACATGAATACAATTTGAACTTAATAATAGTGCAGCAATTTTATTAAACTAGAATGTCAAATATAACTGCAGATTTATTCAAATCTAAGGCTATAGGCCATAGTTATTGTTTAAGAAATTGAATTCCGTAAACAACTAGTCTAGAAAAAACAAAATCATTTAACGCAGTCTTCGGATCATCACTTGGGGCGAGAACTGGCTTGCTCCATTACAATCTCTTGACTCTCATTCTCTTTCGCTGACATCCTTAAAGCCGAATTCTCTAAAATCTTCACATAATCTTGTGATGCTTCAAATTTCTCTCTGCCAATTTGCCACCTGCCTTTCCATAAAACCTAACGTTGGATTTCTACACAAGCTCTAAACCATTCCTATGTAACCTTCAACTCTGAAGGTTGGGTTTCTAGTTAGGTCTACCTAATATACTTGGAGCTAGTGGTACTCAACTTGCCCTATATTGTGCAATAAGTCCATGACGAATTCCTTAGTAGCTTTGTAATCCCCACTTGTCCATCCAAGTCTCCTACATTTGCAATCGGGGCTTCAAGGCTCTTGTATCCTAAAATAGCTTTGATTGCTCATAGCTCATTCCACTTTAAAGGCTAAGAAAATGTTCGGCGCTTTGAATAATTAAGAGTAATTGAATCCAATGGGGACCTGTGAGCAATATCTTGGATTGATCCCATCCGTCTGACTACACAAACTGGGAAAAGCCAGTGCAATCCAGAATTCTTATTAGTGGGGACAGCAATGAACTCGACACACCTAAAATAGCTTAGGTATAGTGATTCCACCTGGAAGTCCACAATATTCCTCAGGTAAACTTTTTGCATAATCTCCATCCATTGGTGAATTTGAACTCTCTTCTAGCATTGTATTCTTGGTTCACAGTAATCTACGGGATCAACTTGTGAAGCTAAAGAATCTATTGACGAGTATGACTAGTAAACCATACTATTACCAATGTGGAGCAACCTTTTAAGTTTCCCTGCCCTCTTTCTTTAGGAAATCTCATGATTGGACTCCTGTTCAATAAATAAGGCTGGGATGTAGGACTGACCTAACAAAAATTGAGTCACTATTCTGCTACCCTCTGAAATGGACATGCAAAACTCTTGTCGAAAATAGATTCTAGCAAACTGCCAAGATTAGGCATGACCAATTCTACTCCTAATCCATTGGTCTCCTACAAAAATCCCTCAATCATTCTAGTAGTTTGCATGTTCCAAACCAGTTTCTAAGGGTTAAGATTCTCATGGACTTCCATTACATTAAGTAAGGGCTCGAGTTACTTTCTGACTAGTCTAACCCCCACAAACTTGTAGAAGGTGCTTGTTGGGCTGCGTGCCAATCTAGAACTGTGATCTTAGAACAGGGAGGAGCTTGTAGCAGCTAGAATACTCTTCAATAGTTGGAGATTGAGTATGTGGCCAAAGCTGAATGCTACATAACTCTAGAATCCCCACAAGTAAGTTAGGCCCTCATAAGGCCTATCCATATTGGACCTTTGAAGGAGTGAGAGGATTGGCCCACTTTGTCTTGATGGTTTTTTTGTTGCTCTGGGTTAAATTGTTTGAAGAACCAAATGAAGTGTCGGGCTTAGATAGGTAAAGGCTGTTGACATCAATCTAGCTAGCTGAGTAGACGTGGTCGTTGCATTGACCCAGAGGGTTGGCCATTCTTTCATAAAACATAAAATAAGAATTTTACAAAGAATACATATACAATGACAAAGCATACATCACCTGAAAATCAATAAGTCTGCGTTTTATTAAGCGCACTATTTTCAATCATGCATTGATGCCTTTGAATACATTTTGGGTGGGTTTCTAAAGGTCCTAAGCTTTGTGGGGCCTCCCCTCATTCATAAGGTAATGGGTTTGGGGCCACAATAAAGTAAGAGTGGGAGAAGCCTAACCGACCCTGTAGAGGATGGTTTACATCACATCACCTAAACCTACACAATGCCCCGTCGCCTAAGTTCCTAAGGTGGCTTGGTCTCTGACCACTTCTAACACACATATATGTATGATAACCATTTCCCCAAATCATCATTAGCTCGATGACCTAATGCTCAATTTCATACACATCATGAAGCCCATTAATCTATATAAAAGAAATTATTCATACAAGAAATATCATAAGTATTTAAAAGAAAATAATTAACTGAAGAATTTATAAGAAGCCTTAGTTTTTATTTTTTTTCTAAGCAGAAGAAGACAAAAAAGGCCTAGCCCACTAAAGAATGACATACCCATGGAGTTGTCAATTCTATGAGGCCATAATTTTGGATTTTTCCTTAATCTTAACCTATATTAATCCAACTCACCTAATAAAGATATTCGATATAAAATTAAGGAAAAACTATATTTTAATTATTTTAAAAAATTGGAGTCACCACCACTTAAGTTGGTAAAATAAATAAGTTCAGGTTAATGAGGTGAATTAACCTTTAACTAGCTATTGGTCCACAAAATTTTCAAAACGGAATTTTGGAAAAATATTAACTAAAAAATCTGGTCTCGAGGCTATCTTATAAAACCTAAACGGTTTGCTACGTATTATTATTTTTTTTAAAAGTAACTAAAAGCTTTTTATTAAATTCTTTTCACTGAAATCACATGTGAAAACATAATACTTTCATATAAGTATGAAAAAAAAAATCGAAAACAGGCATGGAAAATGTTTTATTTTTATTATATTTTATTACAAATGAGTTTCTAGTCTTTCTTATTTAAAAATAGAAGAGAATAAAGCCATTGCATTTTTTACTTCATGAATATTAAACTGAAAAAATAGGATATAATATTTTTATGTTTTACATTATAAATTAAAATTTTAAAAAGATTAAATATTTTTTTTTTGTAATTTTTATATACAAAATTGAAATTGGAAAAGAATATTTTTTTTTTTATTTTACCCGTGGGTTGGCCATAGTACCAATCGTACCCACTAATCATGATCAAACCAATGTAGTTCTACTTTTTCATAAACTTTAGTAGAATGATTTAATTTTAATTTGAAAACAGGTCGGTTTACATTTATATCATTTTAATTTTTTAAGGAAAAATCTAAACCTAATTTTTTTTTTTTTTTTTGAAATGCTAAAAACCTAACTTTTGAAAATACCAATTGAAGTTTTTTTAATTTCTTGAAAATCATTTTTTCCTAGGTGAGAAAACATTTTTTTTTTTTCCATAATCAACCATATGCTAATATTTATATAAGGTTAACTATAACTAATTATTTAAAAAAAAAAAAAACTATTGGGTAACCTAATCGACCCTAGGCGACGGTTACGACACGCATCACCTAAGTCTAACAACAATGGTTCCTTCGAATTATTTAGTTTACTAATTTTCCAAATTGATATTTCATAAGTTTTTTTTTAATATACTTATCTTTAACTAAATACAGTAAATTAAAGCATAAATTTATTAACTTAATTATTAATTAATTTTTTAATATATACTCCAATTTTTATAATCGATTTATTATTTTTAATTTTTAATCAATTAGATTTTTAACAAAATTAAACAAACAATTTACCTAAACTAAAATAATAATAATAATAATAACACTTACCCTGATACGGGCAATGTACGGTCAATTTAGGCTGGAATCCTAGTTGAACTCGATTGTGAGCACGGCAACTAGAAGCCTTTGTTGCGCCCTCCAACAAGATCTAAGGTGGTTTGCGAGTGGTTCCTTAGGTTTTTGAGGTGTAAAAGAAAAATAAGGTGGTCATATTCACGTTAAAAGTAGCTTAGTATGTTCGGAAGCGGTCGACAGTAAGTCTACGATGTTTTATGATCCTGCTTAACAAGTGAACAATTGAAAGCAAAAGATTATCTCTTTCTAAAACTAAGATCACTAAGAAACCTATTGATACTAGTTTTGCGTTTCGTTTTTTTATAGAGCAGTAATCTTAGAGAGAAGTGATGGTGGTTTTGACTATCCTAAAGAGAGAAAGCTCCGGCCAAAGCTTACGAGGGTGCATATTTTTTTGGTGAGTTTATCTCCTCCCACTGATTTCTAGCTTTCCCATTAATTTATAGTCCCCATCTCATGTTTCTGATAAGTTCCAAATAGATGCGAACGGATTTATAAGTTAATTATTACTAATAATTTAAAAAAAAAAAACTATTGGAACCTAAATATCGAAAACGGAACCCAGTGACGATTACATCGCAGCACCTAAGGACTTCAACAATGGTTCCTTCTAATTATTTAGTTTACTAAATTTCCTAATTGATTTTCATAAGTTTTTTTTATATACCTTTATCTTTTACTAAATTAAGTACAATAAGATAGTTATTAACTTAAATTATTATTAATTTTTAATATATACTTCCATATTTATTAATCGATTTATTTTTTTATTTTTTATCAATTAAATTTTAACAAATAAAAAACTAATTTACCTAAACTAAAATAATAATAATAAAATAACACGTTACCTGGATATTGGGACGGCCGTACGGGTCAATGAGGCTGGAATCCAGGTTGAACTCGAGTTATGAGCATGGCAATTGAAGCCTTTGTCGGTCGGCAACTCTATACAAACAAGAGCGAGGATGGTTGAGGAGTGATTCCTTTAGGTTTTTTGAGGGTGTAGAAGACAAATTTGGTGTCATTTTCACTTAAAAGTTAGCTTAGGTTATGGTTCAGAGGCGGTCGACAGTAAGGGTCTACGATGGTTATTTGATCTGCTTAACAAGTAACAATTAAGCAAAAGAATTACCTCTTTCTAAAACTAGAGATCACTAAGAACCTATTGATACTAGTTTTTGTGTTTCGTTTCTTTTATAGAGCTAGTAAGCTTAAGAGAAGGTAGAGTGGGTTTTCCAACTATCCTAAAGAGAGAAAGCACCGACCAAAGCTTACGAGATGCATATATTTTTTAGGTGATTTCCCTCCTCCCCTTGATTTTTAGGGCATACCCAATTAATTTATAGTCCCCCCCATCTCATTGTTTCTGATAAGATTCCAAATAGATGCAATCAATTTTTCTATATCCACCGAAAAACCTAATTAGATCGTTTGATCAATCTATTTTTTTTTGCAAACATTGATATTAAACTTTGTTTATAGTTTGGAATTAGATTGGATAACGATGAGAAAATAAGTTCGTTTCACATGATTGTTCAAATCCCTTCCGTTCTTGCTTCCATGACTCCACCATCTACTGAAGAAGAAGATCATGTCTCTGCGTATGGATCATGGTGCTCATGCAAACTAGTTGAGCAACGTCTCCCTCGCTTGCACCTAGGCGCACATACGACTAACTGAGTTAGCCCATTTCTCGGTTTATTATTAAGATTAATTTTCCTATAAAGCTAACAATTTTAATTGATTTTTATGGATTTGAAGTTCCTGAGCTTGATTTAGAGACTCATATTTTTTAATTTTGTTAAAAAAAATTATTGTTAATTTTTTGTTATTTCCCTTTTTTATTATTTTAATTTTTACTATCTTATAAACCAGGCTTTTTTTAATAATTATTATTATTTATTATTATTTTTTTTTATTTATTAATATATAATATTAGTAGGACAAAAAGGGGTTGTCTACACCACTAACCACTATAATTTCTCAAGATTACTATAATAAAATTTAAACAATTCTAAAATTTCTAAATATTTAAAGTGGTTTACAAGAAATTTTCTATGAAACAAATAAACCCTTAATTTTAGATTATTTTTTTTTTGGAGGTGGAGTTGATAAAAAAATGAGACAACAATTTTTGAACGTGTAAAGTTTTTTTGATTTTGCGTTCTATTTTTTTCACATTTTTTCAAATCTATATCAAATGGCCAAAATGAGAGTAGTCTAATAGTATAAGCCTAAAAGTTTATGGACACTGGCCAAACTTATATTAGAATGGCCTAACCTAACCAAAGACCTACAAAATAATGCTACTATTAAATTGGAAATGCCAACTTTGGCCTCAGGCTAACATGTAGAAATTGAGCCAAGTTAACTAGTTATAATCTTAGACTAGTTAGATGTTTGGAACCTAAGACTGTGCCAACAAGTTAGAGAATATTTTTTCTAAAAATTTTCGTGTTAATAAAGTCATCATGTGAATTTCATGTTTGAAAATATAAAAACCCTAACACAACCCGCTTATTTAGAAGTATAAAATTGTAACTCAATGTGAACCCTTTTGTTGAACATCATTTATATCATCTCATGTGAAGGGACAAAAAAAAAAAACAAAGCAATAAAACTTTTGAAAAGTTTGTCATCTCCTAAAAACCATAATTAATGATTTCTTCCATCAACAAGGTGATATTGTTCATTAAAGGGAAATGTATTAAATTTCGTTAAATTTCATGCAAAAAACCAATGATAAATAATAATTACATAGAGCATATATTCTATAAAGTATAATTAACTTTGAAAGAAAACTCCAAATCTTAAGCAAGTTAGTGCGTATTTGGGAGACTTGCTTAAAAAAAAGTTTGTAAATGATTTATTTTATTGAATTTTAATCCATGCACATACTTTTATAAGGTCTAAATGATTTAGCCAATATATTAGTCATGTCTCAATTTTTTACCTACTCATATATTAGCAAATCATGTATTAGATTGCTTACCCTTTTGGGAAAAAGCCTGGCACCATTGTGCAACTAAAATGAAACTTAGTTCTTTAAACTTTGGACCCATGTAGGTTAAAGTAGGGCAAAAAAAAGGGCTCAACAATTGATCTAATTAATAACAAGTTCGAGTATGCTATACAAGGGCAAAAAAAAAAATACCTATCTACCTACTACTCCATTATTGCAAGACTTACATAACGTCTCTTAATAACCAAACAAACATGAATTTTCAAAAAAGTTGCTAATGAATTTTCAAACAAGTCTTTTAGACACAAAACTATTGGATCAGGAACTGGAAGTTATACTTTAGATTTCAGAGTTGCTAGAACAACCACAATGTGATTTTTTTTTTTAACCAAAGCTTTTGAGAAAGGTTGATAGATGGATAAAAAGAGAATGTGAAACTTCTTGAAATATTACCAAATTACATCTAACATTTTTCAGTGTTGTGAACAAAAAAATGAAGTAAAGGACAAGAGAAAATCTCAACAAAATCGTAAAATTAAATATATAGTTGCAGGGATTAGACAATAAACATCACATACATGTGGTAAGAGTTATTACTTCAAGTGTAAGAAAATAGTGAAGCACTTTAATGACACTTCAATTAAGATGAGATAAGATGAATTAGAGAGAAAGAATAAGCAATTGCATCAAGTTTCCCCGTACCATAGTTGGAAAAATTGAAATGTTAGAGTTTGGTAATGTTCAATTTGTTGAGAAATAGCAGCTTAAATGAGGAAAATTTTAAATTTTTAATCCGAGGGCACTAAGAGAAAAGTTTGAGATATGTAATTATTAAAAGGTTTTGCAATTAATAAGCATTTTATCACACCTTTTAGGGGCTTTAGTTATAACAACCCACCACGAATGATTTATTACATTAAAGCACTCACAAAGCATTAACTCTAACTAAAAAAAATATCCAAATAATATATTTAGGAGGATAAATATTTACAGTAATCAAATAAAAGTCCTACTAATCGAATGCTGGCTAACTAAAGAAAAATAATTATACTTC
>JBBMOL010001114.1:0-48694 GCA_037954665.1 Laguncularia racemosa
TTATCATACGGTCATGCCTAAAAATGGTGGTGGAAACACCACTTATCATACGACCGTGCCTAAATTGGTGGAACATCTACGAAAGATACCGGGGAAGCCAAAGGGGGTGAACCATGACCTTGCCTCATTGGTGGTGGCAACACCACTTTTTCACACGGTCGTGCCCATGTGTGAAACACCTGTGAAAAATGCACTTTTCATTTTCCTGACTGTTTTTTTATATTCCTTGAGAAGAAACGGAAAGTGGGGACTTTTGGCAATTTCTAGTTTTTAGACTTTTTTTCTTTAGAAAAAATTTCATTTTGATAGCAACCTCTAGAGAGGTACTCAAGGACCATTTTCAAAATACATACAATCCTGGGGGGCGCAATCACCCAAAAATTTCCCTCAGGGAGGAATGAAATAAAATTTAAACCCCCGCCCCCTAAAATTCCTAAACAACCCCTTTTCTCAGAATGCCTTTTCTAAACCCAAAACCCCACTCAGAGGGAAGACCCTCATGAAGAGCTACATGCAAAAAAATTTGCACCCTCCTGCAAAATCAAAAAGGGTTCTATCAAATTTTTGGGAAAAGGGTCAGTCGGTCAAATTCCCACAGTAGCTAATTACTAGACCCTCAGGGTTTTTGTTTTAGCAAAACGAGGAGAACCCCAAACATGTCAATGCCATCAAAAAAAAGGGGAGTGGAAAGGAGGTAAAGAAAGCGAAAGGCGGGAAAAAAATTCAAGAGAAAGATCCAAAAAAGGGTAAGCAGAAGGGAAAAGGGAACCCCACATCCAAAGCCCCAAAAGTTGCGGGCCTTATGCCACCTACCCCCTTCCCGGGAAACTCAAGCAAGGGATTGGGGAAGCCCAGTTTGTCGGGTTTTGTGACATTTTTAAAGGGGGCTTCAAATTAATAAAACCTCTCTTAGGGGCCCTTGAAGAAAATTTACATCATATCCAAAAATTCATGAAAACTCTCTCTAACAAAAATCCATGGAGAGTGTTGGAAAGTAATGCTTCTTGGCGAAAGTTCATTATCATAGAGAAGAAATCTGCTCGGGGTACCTAGAAAGCTGAAAAAAACGGGGGAAATTTCAGAAAACCCCTTTCACCATTGGTAAATTGAATTTTTTAGAAATTTTTATTGAAATTTTGGTGCAAGTTTTAAAATTTTAAACCAAATTTTAGTTTTTAGGGAACTTGGGAAATAGCCACAAAAGGGGGAAAAGGGGACCAATCACGTGCAGCTAGCTGATAAAGCTCAAGGTTTTCCAAGGGGGGCATTGGGGGATTCCTTAGTCAAGGTCAAAATTTATATTTTCCCTGGGCTTTTTCAAACTGGATTGGAAGAAGATGAGGACATTCCACTCAATTTTGGGGAGACCTTTTCCCACCAAGTAGCTCAATTATGTAGATAAGGAAACTCCCCTTAAAGCACTAGATACCAGTAACATTGATATGTATGATCCTGTTTGGGGGTTTTTTTCAAAAAAAAAAGCAATGTAAATTTTGACATATCTGCTGAGGGTTTAAATTTCAACAAAAATGTGGGGGAAGATGTGGGGGAAACCACTCTTTAAAACTGTCTTAAAAAGGGTAGATGTTTGGGGGGGTTTGGGTGAGCAAGAAAAACCCAAAGGGTGTGAGCAAGTACCCCAACTGAAAATGTTGTTTCCCCTTTTAGAAATGGACCCCCTATTAGAAGCCACCAGTGCCGACACTAATGCCCATGCCCGAAACCCTTTAAAATAATGTCTTTTCAAACAATTGTTTGATTATGATGTCCCGAATTCAGGGAAAACCTCCTCACATTAATCCCCGCCAAAAAAAAAAGAATTGCAGCAGCAATTCAAGGGCCCGTTGGGTGAACATGGGGGAAATTTCCCAGGTTGGTCAAGGGTAGACATCTAGCAGGTAAGTTTGTTGATATCCACCTACAAAACATTTTGGGGGAAACTGAAAAAAAGGGGACCATACCATGGAAGGAAGCTTGGAACCAATCTAAGACGAGGTGTTAGAGGGGTTGTTTAAACCCTTGATTTAACTGAGATGACAAACCCGATAATAGGGTGATGACTAATAAAAAAGTGCTCTATAGGGAAACACCCATTTTTATGTTTACTTTATTTGCTTTGTTGGGTTTTTTTTAATTTTTTTTAGGGAAAAAGCAAGGTGAATGTTCACAAGGACCAAACTTTTCCAAATTCAACTTTTAGGGGGTTTAAATATGGCTTCTACATGTTATCCAGGGGGGTTTCCATTCCCCTTTTTTCTTTTTTCCTTCCTATTTTTTTTATTTTTTCATTAAATTTAGACCCTGTGGGGGCACTGTCTAATTTTTAAGTGGGGGAAGGGGAAAGTAGGTATTAAAGTTGAGATGAGAAATTTCTTTTCTAGCTTTGATAATCATAAATTTTTTCCCTTACCTTTAAAATGTATTTTTCCCTAGTTTTTCTGATAATTTTTAGGCCCCAATTTTTTTAAAAAAAAAAGAGGAAATCTGAGATTTTACTAAAAAAAAATAAACAATACCTTTTTTCATCTGTTTTAAAGATTTATTTAAAAAAAATAACCATTATTATCCTTACCACCATGTTGTGATTCTTGTACTTAGTTAAAATTAATAACTAAAATTTTTAAAAAAAAAAATTTTTACCTAGTTTTTACCCTTTATAATTTGAATTTTAAAAGGGGCCTATTGAGTCCTTTTGTGAAAGATAAACAGGTCTACTTCGGGCCCTTTTCTCTACTAAAATTTCTTCTTGAAAGTTGCTTTAAAAGTTTTTTCAACACTAATAAAAGAGGTAAGGGAAACTCCTCACTTAGTGATCCCTTATAAAAAAGTCTTAATTCGGGTATAGCATTCAAATGAAATAATTTTCCTTACTCCAATGACTCGGGAATTGAGTTAAGAGTACCCAAAACCTTGAATCCCTAAGTGGGGGAGATTTTCGAGGGGCCCCCCTTTAAAAAAACCCTGGTCACCTGGGTGATGACCCCGGGAATTTTCCCGAATTATTTGATCTCACTATAGGAAAAGGGGTAGGGGAACCCCAAAATTTCAATACACGAACTTATTTTATAAAAAGAGGAGAGAGAAAAGAGAGAGAGAGAGAGAGAAAGTAATTTTAGTAATGCTCATCAATAATTTTAAAATTGGACTTAAAATAAAAAGAGAGAAAATCTGGGAAAGGAATTAAAACCCCATATTTTTTCTTTTTTATTTGACCTTTTTTAAAGAAGGGGGGGGGAAGGATCATAGCTTGCTAATTGCCATTTGAATTTTAAAAAGGGTTTTTTTCCCCTTTGGGTTTTTGAAATCTATTTTTGGGAAAATAAGAATTCGGGGGTTTAAACGGTTGGGTTTAAAGTTTTTTTCTATAGTTTAGTTGGTTAATTTTGAGTATAGTATCTAATCACATATTCCCATTTTGGTTTGGTGATGGGCTTCACAAAGAAAGTGTTTCAGAATTTAGAGATGAAAGATGTTAAATTTTTGTATATAATAAAAAATTTTTGTATTTTCTGGGATGGTTTTCTTTCGGGTTTTATTTTGTTTGAGGACAAGCAAAATTTAAGTGGGGGGGAGTTGATAAAGGCATATTTTAAATATAATTCCCTTAAGCAAATTTTCAAGTATTCATTATTAAAATTTTGAGAAATCACAAGGAAATTTTACTTAATCATGTTTTTTTTTTACATTTCAGATGTTGGAGGACTTTAGTTTAAAGCTTAATCAATTTGGAGAGATTGCATACAAATTGAAGCATGAAAAAATTGAAGGATGGCAAAGGAAAAAAAAAAAGCCGCCGGCCCCTTTTTGGGTGGTTTCCATGCAACACCGCCGACCTTTATGGCCGGGTTTAAAAAAAGGGGTAACCCGGGCCTTTGGGTCGATCTTTTTTTAAATTTTTTCATCTCCTTGCCTCCCCTTGCATATATATAGGGGCCAGGTCGAAATTTTTAGGGGGGTTTTGGTCAATTTTTTTTGTTCTTAAAAATAGTTTTAACCTAGTTTTTAAGGGGGAATTGGGGGAGATCAAATCTTTGGGGAAAACTTTGTGATCTTTGGGGGAGTTCCTTGCAATTAAGGGTTTTTTTTTTTATTGTTGAATTGGTGATTTCTTTAACTTTTTCTCTTATATGCAATTCAAGTATTTAAACCCAAATTTTTGAAAAAGATTTCTTTTGCACAAATCCCCTTTTAATCATAATCATGTCTTTTTTCTCCAGAATTGCTAAGTTTTTTTCCTTGGGAATTTGGATGAAACCCTAAAAGTTAAAAGGGAAAATTTTACCCCAAAAGTTAAAAATGGGTTAGAAATTATTAGGGTTATTCATGATTGCAATTTCCCTTTTATTTCAATTTTAAAATTTGGGCTTTTATTATAATTGTTAAAAATCTTTTTTATAAGAAGTTGATTAGGATTTTTTGGGAAAATTTTTAATTAGACTGTTTTTCAATACGGGGTTTCGATAAATTTTTTTAAATTTGAGTTTTGGAGGGGGCAATGAAAAAGTTTCTTGTTAATTAATCACTAAGGGATTAGGGTTAATTGATTTGGGGCCCCTTAGTTAAATTTTTACAAACGGGAAGGGGTATAAAAAAATTTGTTTCCCCTTGGGTTTTTTGGAGACGCGGAAACCACTAATTGTTTTTAAAGGGTTTAAATTCCCCAAAAAGGATTTTCAAAATCACCCTTAATAACCTTATAACCACTATTGATATAACATGGGACCCCTTTTTATTAACGAACCCCATGGTGAATTCAAATTTTTCCCCCCTTCAAAATTTTATAATTTTTCATAAAAATTTTCCCCCTTTTTTCTTTTAAATTAAAAATTTTTTGCTTAAGGGCCCTTTCCCAAAAAAACCCCTTTTTAATCACCTAGAATTGATAAGAATTGCCATAGGGCTAGTACTTTAATTTGGGTTTCCCCGAGGATCGACAACCTTACTTTCACCACCATTAAATTGAAAAACGACCGTGCACTTCTGCAAAACGCTTTTATTTTATATACATTTTTGACATATCAAAAAATTTTTATAAAGATACCCCCATTGTGAACCCAAACCCAGTCCCAGGGTTTTAAAAACCGCTTGTCGACGCCCCCTTTTTGGGTTATTTCACCAAAATTTCTCAAAATTTCCGCTTTAAAAGTTGAGCCTTGCCTTCCATGGAGTTTTTTAACAAATTTTGCTTTTTTTCTTACCCTCTAGATTGACAAAAATCGAAATAGAAGGGGGGATAAACCCAAAGGAGTTTTGGATTAAAACCATACATAATTTCAAAATGTGAAACTTAGTAGCAAAAATGCATTGTTCGATTATAAGCAAATTCAACATGAGGAAAAAAATCCCCCAACTTTTAATGTTTTTTTAAATGAAAGCCCTCAATAAAGTAATAAAGTTCGATTTACCCCTCATTTGACCATCAGTCAAAGGAAAGACAATAAGAAAACAAAAACTTAGTTCCTAACTTAGCCTACAAAGGGCTTCCAGAAGTTTCAAGAACTTAGCATCCCATCCGATACATTTTTTCTGGGCATCCCAAAGCAATCTCACAACTTCCTTAAAGAACAAATTAGAAATATGGCAAGCATTTGTTTTTTGGAAGGAATGAAATGTGCCATTTTAAAAAACCCCATCCACACTACAAAAATAGGTCCCTACCAACCTAACCGGAAAACCCCAACACAAAATCCGGGGAAAGGGTCCCCCAAGGGCTCTGGGGAAAATTAAGGGGGATAAAGTTCAGAGGTTGGACTCAAATTTTTTGCTTCTTAAAAGGGCACATCGCTCAAAAAATCCTCTCAACATCTCGCTTCATGTGAAGCCAACAGAATGTTCCTGCAAAACCCCAAAGGGTTTTAGCTACTCCAAAATCCCCCCCTTTTAAAATTCCTTTCCCCCCCTGAGCCCTCCCCCTAATAACTCTCTTAAAGAACAATTGGGGGGGGGAAAAAGGGTTTATTCTCCCTAAAAAAGAATCCCTCGTCTTAAAAAAATTTACCATACCACTCTTCTCACAACAAACCATACTCTTCAAAAAAATTTTTTCGATCACACATACAATTTTTAAAAAAGCTCAAAACCAAGCACCCTAAAACCCTAAGAGTAGAGAAAGAGCATCCCTTTCCCTAGAAAGTACGCACAAAAACTTTTTCTTTCCCTTTTCGGGTGGGATAATTTATGGAAATTTTTGGGTTTAAACTCTCCCCAACGAGCATGCCTTTTTTTCATTTTAATTTTTTCCCCTTTCAAGAAAATTCAAGGATTCATGTTTAGTGTGGATCCCCAAACTTTTTTTGGCCAAAGATAGTTTAAAAAATCTCCAAAGCTCAAACCCAAAGCATAAAAACCCCCCTTTTATAAGTAGGGTAGTTCAAGGTTCCCCCATTTAAAGCTTCTCACTAAAGAAGGCAATTGGTCCCTCTCTTTCATGAGAACTGCTCCAATACCTATTTTTCCCAACCATCACACTCAAACTCACAAAATTTTTTAAAAAAGGTAAAGCAATATGGCACATGAGTCAACTTATTTTTTAAACATCTAAAAGGGCCCTTTTCTTTTTCCTCCCCAACTGAACCCCACCCCCTTCTTTATTTCTTTCCCTAAGTGGTCGCAATGGTGCTGAAATCCTTTACAAACCTCCTATAAAAGCTCGCTATTTCCCTGGAAAAACCCCCAACAAATTTCTTTTCATTTGTTAACTTGGGCCCTTTTGGGTCCCCCCAAAAAATTTTCTTCATCAAAAAAACCCTTTTTTCCTGTGCACTTTAAAAAAAAAACCAAGAAACACAATTGTCTATGCAAAAAAATGCACTTTTTTGGGGTTTGCATATAAGCTCCCCCTTTTTTAAACACTTCAAAATACCCTCAAAGGGGATATATGGGCTTCCAAAATCTTGCTGTAAAAAGAGGGTATCATCAAAATAGACGACCACAAAATTTTTCCCAAAAAAAGTCCCAAAACATGGTTTTTTTAAACTCATAAAGACTAGGGGCGTTAGTTTAAAACCCAAAGGGATTACAAACCCCTCATATAAACCATATTTTTCCCTTTAAAAGCTGTTTTTTCCCTTTTTTCCCTTCTTTTATTCTAATTTGGGGAACCCCTTTTTAAATCAAATTTTTTTAAAAAACCCTAGAAACCCCTATAACTCATCTAAAATTCCCTCTAACAGGGAAAGGGTGACTAAACTTTTCTGTGATTTGTTGATAACTCGGGAATCAAAACACATTTTCCATGACCCATCCTTTTTAGGCCCCCAAAAAACACAGGCATTGGGACATGGGGCCCTGCTTTCCCCTCACTACCCCTTTTCCCCTCAAGTCATTAAACCCGCCCTTTTGGGGTTTTCCTTTGTCTCCTCAGGGTTACTCCTATAAGCTGGCTTGTTTTTTGGAAAAATGCTCCGGGGACAAAGTCAATCGGTGCTCAATCCACAAATAGGTGGGTAACCCCATTGGGAAACTCCTTAGGGGAAGGGCATCTTTAAAGTCCCCCCAAAAAAAACACAACCCCACTAGGGAAAGAGTTAAGAAGTTCGTTTGTAATTTAAAAAAAAATTTCCTTTAAAAAAACCCGCAACAACAGGTTGCTTTAAAAACCCCAAAAAATTTCCTCACTACACTCGCTCTTGACACAAACTCTCATTTTTCAAGGCTGCACTCTCCTTTTTTACTCACCACCAAATTTTATCCCCTCTCAACTTGGCCTCCCCACACTCTTTCCAGCCTTTTCCCCCCTTTTTCCTTTTGGGATTGACTTTTGTGTTCCTTTTTTTTTTCTATGTCTTTTTCTCTCTCAAAACTCCCCGTTTTTCACTTTTTCCCTTTTGTTTTCAAAAGAAATTTTGTAGCTGGGAACAAACCTCTTTCCCTGTTTATTTTTAAAGGGGGTTTTAAAATTAAAAGCTTTTGCCATGGGGAACGAGCATATTTTGCTAGAAAAGCCCTCAGAACAAAAACCCTTTTTGTCAAAATGCCATGGCCCCCCCTAACAACACATAAAACCTGCTCGGCACTACATCGTACCCCATCCTCATACCCACCGATGCGAAAAACAATTTAAAGGGTTGCTTACTCACCCCAGTCTCGCCACATCATTCAGCCACTGCAATTTAAAAAGGGGTTTGGTGTTTAGGGGGCTTAAGCCCCCAAAACCCCCAACAATGAAAATACTCACTAAATTTTGCAACTCCCCCCCCTCAATGATCAAACTACAAATATGGTCACCTAGATTTCATCTAGTATGAAAGATATTCTCTTGTTGCACCTCCTTTTTCCTTTAACCCCACATTCAAACTCGCTTTACTACTGCCACTAACTTCCCTTTTGTGGCTCCTCGACATCACTAACACCTCCAATGGAGGCATATCATCATCTTCACTATCCCCCGGTTTCATCCCAAATATCTCGCGAAAAAATCATAACCCTTTTCGAACATTAACTAGCAAAAAGGCCTCTTCCTTGGCATTTAAAACATTTAATGTCACGTTTTTTAAAGGAGTAGAAAATCGGGTCACCTTGATTCCCAGGAGTAAAAACCCCCTTTTGCTTCTGCCCCCCCCTTTTGGTTTTTGGGGGGGTAAAGACTTTTTTCCTTTTTCCCAATGATTATCTTCCAAGTAGAAAAAAACCAGACCCTGTTAAAAAACCCTTGCATACTACTCCCTTTTCCCTCCTATTTTGGTTTTTAAACCCTTTTATAGCCATGGGGGACCATTTTCTTCCATTTCCACATAATGCGGGTAATTCAACCACATTTTAAATCTCCCCTATTTAACCCAGAAAAAAAACCCCGCCATGGAAACCCTCTCTATCCTCCTCAACATTTGCTCGAATCTTTGTAACCTCCATCCCCTTGAAATACCCCATCCACACTTCGGCTTCCCTGCAAAAATTTTTAAAATTTTGTTGTGTAGTTCACAATATAATAAGCAGGAAAAACCGTTTTTTTTTTTTTTCCCCCCCTTCATCTCTTCCCAAGACCAAGGGGTGGTTCGCCTTTTCCTTCCCCCTATTCAACATAAAATTGATCCCACCACACTATGGCTAATCGAAAACTTAATGGCAACCCCCCTTTACTTTCTTTCTCCCACTAAAATTGGGGACAATCAAACCCATCCCACCTTCTTCTTCCATTCTAAGTATCCTGGGGTTTCATTCTTCCCCTTGGGAAAGGAGGAATCTTCACTTTAAACAACTAAAAATTAAATTATCCTCTCTTTTCCCTATCCCCTTTTATCTTCCCAACCCCTATTTCCTCTTTTCCTACCACCAAACCCTCAAAAATTTTCCCCATAAAAGGGTTTCATCAAACTCATCATCAAATTTTCACTCCCCCCTTTGTCCTCTCTTAAACAACCTCCCTCTTACGCTCTTGAAAAACTTTTTTTAGATTGCTCTAGTTTTTGCTCCCCCTTTTTCATGAATTTGTTCCTTTCCCCCCTGAAACATTCTCCCTTTATCTCACTCCTCAACGCCTCAATCATTAAAACCAGCAAACAAACCTCCCCCTTTTCACCCTTTTTGGGGGAAATTTTGGGGCCCCCCATAGTTTTCCCGCAATAAAAGGGTTTGTACTAACACAAATATAAAAAAATTAAAACCCCACATTCGCTCCCTCACGGGTTTTACTCAAGAAGGAAATCCCACAATCCCTCGTTTATTCTCACAAACAGTATGATATCAACTCACCAAACCCCCCTCCCAAAATTTTCTTGGGAAATAATCCAAAATACACCAAAAACTTCCGTAGAAAATTCCCAAAAACAAACTCTCCCATTGGGAAATTTTTCCTTTTTTTTCTTTTTTTTTTTTTTTTTGTTTTCGTTCTTCTCTCTTTTTTTTTTTTTTTTTTTTTTTTTTTCATTCCCCTTTTTCTTCCTTTTTTTTTTAACAAGATTGAAGAAGAAAAAAACACTACTCAAGAACAATTAAAAACTATGGACTTGAGTATGAAGCGATGGTAATACGAAACTTTTATTTTTAATGATTGGAGTTAGGGTTTTGATTTTACCCCTTTTTTCAAACCGGGGAAATGATTTTTAAAAAACCCCGGCTCTGATACCAAACTGATACAACCACGGGCCCCCCTATACGGGAAAACCCCCCACCAAAACGTTTTGGGAAATTTTAACCCCCAAAATGCCAAATAATCGAAGTGGCACCACGCCCTTGCCCCCCCCGATGAGGGAAGAACCTTTGGGATATTCCCGTTGACCCACAAAACGGGAAAGAAAAACCGATTTATAATCGATTTGAATGCCACAGAAAGATCCAATTTAATTTTTAAAAGGGAATTTTTTTGGGGAACTAAAGAAAAATACTCTCAAATTGTATTTAAACAATGTTGTTGTTTTCTTGTTCGGGTTTTTCCAAACCCCTTTGAGCTATTTAAAAGGGTTTTTCAACTCGAAGGAAAAAGCCTAAAAACATAACATAATAAAGTTTTTTAAAAAAATAACAATCAGGCAAGGGGGGCCGGCAACGTAGTAAGCGGCCCTAGTAGCCCGGCAAAATGTTCGCCGAGTATATACGCCGGGGGCGTAGTCCCTCTGTACTCTCTAAATTTCAAAGCCACTCAAAGCCACAAACGTTTTAAACCAGCGTTGTCAAGGGGCCGGGAAATTTGATCTCCTATGTTTTTTATCGCCTTTTGTTAAAACCTTTAATGACTTTTAAAATTTCAATTTTATTCCATGGGTTTCTCCAACTTTTTTCCCGCTTCTTGGATATCCTTTTCAACCCTTAAAATGCTTCCCTTTAAAACGCTTTTTTTCGGGGGTTTTTGGGGGATCGGTTCCCAAAAGGGACTTCAAGAGGGCCACATTCCACCTTTTAGCTTTTTTTCCCATCATGGCTTCCATTTTTATGACCAATTGGCCGATTTATTAACTAAAGCCCACTCGCCGCTCTTCGCTTTGCAACGTACGTGACAACTTCACTATTAAAGCTTCCAGTACCTAAAGTTCGAGGGGAGTGGGTTTTATGCATGTAATAGGCGTATAAATAACCTTTATTTCTATTTGTGGATTCTTTCTAGTATAGATAGATTTTACTATATATATTTCTATTTGTGATTCATTCCTAATAAGATATGATTGCATATATATATTATTCCGTTTCCTAATCCTTTCTTGAGACACTAAAATATATTTACAACCTACTCAAAGAAAGTAATTACTTTTGCCTTTCACAATTAATCTCAACTTACAGTATGGATAGACTATTGGACAAATTACCACTAACAATTCACAAACCAATGAATTAAGATATGTGTTCATGACTCTTTCAAGTGAGGATTTAATCTCTCTTAATTAAATGCTTTAGTAATGACTTATGAATGCCTAATCCATGACTCTAGTTGCTACGAATTATATGACCCAAAATTTTAAATAAATTCAAAATTATAACCCCTATTCTAGCAATAGAAGATTGTTTGTTGTTATGGTCTACAACCACAGTAGCAAGAATAGGAGATGTCCAAATTACCCCAAAATTGGTGGCTTAAAAATGTTCTTCATGGTCCCCGAATTACTATAAATTTGTTTTCCCATAAAAAAACTTACTAAGAATCAAACGGTTGTGTAATATTCCATGATTCCTATTGTGAATTTCAAGACCGAAAGTTCGGTAGTAAAATGGACTTCCTAAGGAACATAATGAACTCTATTACTTAAATAAATGCAAGTCAACTAGAATGTAGTGAATCTGCCATGCCTACGTTGTTTTCTTCTCCAATAAGGTTGTCATCTTTACATCATAGTGCTTAGTTATGTGTCTTTTCCTGCGTTGAAAATAATGTTTTCCCCTCATGTTCAAGGGATTGATGTTCATTCGTTTCATTGTGATAATTTGGTAATATGCAACACACTTGTGTACCATTTCCCATCAATAATAAAAGATCTTCTTTTCCTTTCTATTTATAGTGATATTTAGGGGCCATCACTATTCCAAACATCTCAGTCTAACTATTTGTAATGTTTAGTGATGATTACACAAGAGTCTCTTAAATTAATTTACTAAAAATTAAGTTTGATGTGATCATATTTTTCCCAACTTCATCAATTAAGTCAAACCAATTTGACACCAGATAAAACACTTCCCGTGACATGCTCAAGATTATTTTAATCAAATTTTGAGTCATATTTTCCAAAAAAGAATGAATCAACATCGAATCATTCCTATACTCACCACTCCCAACAAATAGAGCTCGATAAAAGAAAAAACCATCATCTTCTTGTTTCACTAAAGCCTTATTATTTCAACAAAATGCCAAAACATATTAGGGAGAAGCTAACTCTCATCACTTATGTAATAAACAAAAATACCATCCAGGTCTTAGATTTCAATGTCCACTAGAAAACTATCCAAATTTTACTCCCGATATTCCATCTTCCTCTAATCTCACCCTCAGGTCCTTTGGGTGTAACTTCCTTAGTCTATGTTTATAGTCATAACCAAGGAAATTAGACCTTGTTCACTTAAGTATCTTCTTGTGTACTCATCGACTCAAAAGGGTTACAAAGGTATCATCCAGTAACTATAAAACTCTATTCCTCATGCTTGTTAACATTTGTGAAAATAAACCCGTAATTCCCCACTCCTTATCTTTAGGTAATCACATGACTTGAGATATAAGTGTCTATCTAATTTTTGATTTCCCATTCTAATCTGATCTAGACTAGACCCTATTCTCAACTAATGTAATCCTCTGACTTGAGTTATGAATTTCGTTAATTTTGGAGTTCCACCCAACTTGGTTGGGAAAAATTGAAAGTTAAGACGAATGAGCGATTAGTCTATTAACCACTAGGTCGTCGTGATTTCCCCTCCTCGTTTTGTGAAAATAGAAAAAAAACCAGAGTTTCTAAGTCGGAAGCTAACCTATTAAAACCTAAGGGTTACCACCTAATCTCCTAAAATTATCCCCATTCAGAAATGTCTTTTATTTTATTTTTGGTGCCTTTTATGGTGTTTTTTAAGGTGAATTATTCTAAGAAAATGAATTTTTTTTAATTCTTTTTAAGTTGCCCCAAATAGTGCCTACGTACCTCTATTTAGGAATCAAACAAGCTGTAGTTCGCTTTCCTTAAAAGAATTAGTGTGTTTAGTGAATTTTAATTTGATAATCTCTTTTGATTTTATGTTTACCATTTTAGGATTTTTTCTAATAAAATCTAAGCCTAAGCTTTGATTTGTTTTTTGAAAATAATTTTAATGAAAACATCAATATCGGATTTATTTGAGAAAATGAATTTTTCTAGTGATAAAACTCATTTTTCTATTTTTTAACTATTTATGCATTATAATTTTTTTATTTTTTATTAATTTTTTTATAATTCTTTTAATTTTTATTCTTTTTATCATTTTTATAATTTTTATGAATCTTATGAGTTTTTCATGATTTTATAAATTTTTTTATTATTTTTATATTTTTTATAATTTCTCATAATTTTTTATGAATTTTTGTTTTACTAAAAATTTTCCTCCCTAGATTCTTTCTAATCCTTATTTTATCACCTAAACTTGTTATTATCATTTTTTCTAATATTTTTTATATTATTATTATATTTTTATATTTATATCGTTAAATCCTAAAGATTTAATTTCTAATATTTTTCAACTATGAATTATAAATAAACACATAAGGTAAATAAATAACCAATAAGTAAATAAATAACAAACTAATTAATTGAACTAAATAAACCAAATAAATAAAATAAATTTAAGAAAATCAAAAAATCCGAGACATACCTGGAATCCGGGTCGGGCGCGGGGGGGGGGGTTATTGGGTCGTCGGGCGGATGGAGTCGAAACGGTCGATCTAAGCGGTCGACACGGCGGGGGGGAGTGCTCAGTTGACGGCGTTCCGGCGGCCTTTGCAACGTTTGAGTTGTCGAATCCTCGGTTATGAAGATGAGAATCCAAGATGGAGGTGGTTTGCTCCAAAAACGCCTCCTGTAGTTGTTGCCCAACTCTTGCTCGGCGGTCCGGCTTCAAAAAACCCAGCGGACTTTGATTCTCTCACTTTCTCTCGCTTTTGATCTGTGTTTGTGCTTCCTCAACTTCATCACTCTATTTATAGGCTTTCGAAATCGCTGATGAATGCTCAGATTTCCACCAATCGAGGCAAATCGGGTGTTGGCGGTTGTAAACATCCAAACTCCGATTCGTGTAAAACCGTCGATTTATTGAGATTTGATTCCAATGGATGATGTTTATCTCATTCTTTGAAGATCTGTTAATGTGTGCAAAAAAAAAATCGAATCGAACGCCGAAATTCGAATTTTTCCCTTCGCTGGCGATCTCTGGATCGAGGTTGAGACGATCACCACCCGGCGCGTGCGTTGCTCCACCAATCGCATTGCCATGTGACCCAAGTAAAAGAAAACTCCGCAAAACGCGATTCTGCTTCCCCTGATTTCGAACCCCGACCTCGCACCGCGAGCGCCTGCCTGACCGTGGCTCGGACCACAGAGCTACCCATTTTCCTGATTTTAATTAATTTTGCAAATTGTATATAGCAATGCGATTTTTTTATTACTTTTCGTATTTTTGAAATGTTCAGAAGAAAATTTAAAATTATTTAATCCTTATTAGTGCCATTTCCTGAAATCAATTTTCAAAATGATGTGTTTTCCTATTTATTTATTTTTTAGAATATTTTCATTATTTTGCAAATTAGAGAAAAATATGGAAAAAATTGAAATTGCTTATTATTGATTCTTAGGGCAAAATGGTTGTTTACAGCTGCCCCTCTTAGATAGTAAAGTTTGAAAAACTAAACAACAAAAGACAAGAAAGACGCCATTTATGCCTCTGAGATTGAATAGAAAACCCTTGGTTTGGCTGTTTATCTGAATTTGGTTTTTGGTAGAAATGCACCATGAGCTAATAATCCCACGAGTCTGATGTCCTAACAATCTAGAGTAATGTATCTCCCCAAAAAGTGCCTAGCTACCAAATTGGCGATGGGAAACATCTCAAGCATTGTTAAGGAGTGTAGAATAACTGATGAAAGGAAGCGACTATCAGACTAGCATCCTTGAAGAGTAGATTATCTTAGGAAGCACCCTTATATGAGTTGGGCCCACCCCCACCCTTCCATAGAAATCGTCTGACTAAACTAGCGACTATTTTGAAAACATACCTCCAAAAAGTGCTCCTAATATCCTGACTACATCAGTCATCAAAAGTTTGAAAAAGTGCCCTATGACTGATTAATTAATAGATTCAAAAAGTGCTCCTTGAGCTAACTAATCGAGGTCAGAAAAGTGTGCTCCTTTAGCTACAATCAAGGGAATTCGAAACGGTGCTCCTTTGATCTAACTAAACAGAGGATTCGAAAGGTGCTCCTTTGAGCTAATGATCGAGGATTCAGAAAAGTGCTCCTTTGCCTAACTAATCGAGGGGTACGAAAAGTGCTCCTTGACTAGACTAAACGAGGATTCGAAATGTGCTCCTTTGAGCTAACTAATCGAGGGATTCGAAAAGTGCTCCTTTGACAACTAATAAGGGGTTCGAAAAGTGCTCCTTTTGAGCTACACTAATCGAGGGATTCGAAAAGTGCTCCTTTTGAGCACCTAATCTAGGATATCAAGTGCTTCCTTTTGAGCTAACTAATCGATGGATTCGAAAATGCTCCTCGTGAGCTAACTAATCAATGGAGTCGTAAGTGAATGCTCCTTTAGCTAACAATCGAGATTCAAAAAGGACTCCTTTTAGCAAACTATTTCGATTAGTGAGAGGGATTCGAAAAGTGCTCCTCTGAGCTGTCAGATCGATGATTCGAAAAGAGCTCCTCTAGAGCTAACTAATCGAGGGATTCGAAACGTCTCCTTGAGCTAACTAATCATGAGTGTCTAGAAAGTGTCCCCCCCCCCTTCTTGGCTGACTGACCTATAGCGGAAAATGTCTTCTTAGACACACAACCCTGGGGAAATGTCTCGAAAAGTGCCCCTATGGGCATGAACCTTGAGACAAGATATTTAGGAGAGTGCCCCATTGTGGTTGACTAACCTATACATAGAAGAAATTATTCAAAAGGAACCATGTTGGCAGATCTTAAAAAAAAGATGTCCTATGAAAGTGTCATTCTATAGGCTGACTAACCTAAGATAAAAATGTCACAAAAAGGGCCCCAAATGGGCTACCCTAAAGAGAGGAGATCTAGGGATATTGCCCCTCATTGGGCTGACAACCTAATAAAAGGGGAGTTAGACAAGTGCCCCACTATGGCTGAACTACATCTATGCATCTGAATATGCTTCTACTGACTAGCTAAAAAGATTTGATGCATTTCAAGATATGAGCTAGTATTAATTTTAATATGCTTGCCATTTTATCGTGAAAGCAACCAACAACCGAACCTTCCGTGCTGGTTGCTTCTGCTTCAACCTTCTACCTTACTTGACACGGGGTTGAAAATCATGTGTGCTTTCCTTTCTGAGCAGCATGGCTATCTTTGACGTAATGTTGTCCTACTAATGCACTAGGTTCTAATATCAAAAGTAATAGAATTATATTACAAAATTTTATTAATATTCGTTATCAATTTATGTTTATCATTCTAGTGAAACGGATGGGGTAATTTGTTTAGGAATCTTTGTTGTAATGAGAATTGTATAGATTATTGACCATTCAGGGATAGTATCTTTGCTTGTAACAAGTAAAAAATTCCGACTCAACAAATGTGTATCTACTTTGGATTTCATAAACCATTGGCACAAATTCAATCCCCTTGCCTAAGGATAGTAAATCATTACAAGCATCTGCATTAATGGGGTCTCTCAATTCGGACCATCCATTTGAGTTAATTAGCAAAGCACCACCTGACAGAACCTTTTTTACACATAAGACCTCATAATTTGGGGGAATTTCCCTCTGAGTCTTAGGCATTCGGGAGAATCATCCTTAACACCAATCCACCTTTCTTAAGTATCGAGGCTCTCATCATCTTGTTAATGCCCGCCCATCCATTGTTGGTAACACTGGCCATGACATAGTGCGGTGAGTCCTTTTATCCATCAATCAGATTCAGCTTGACAGCTCTTCTTTACCCAGTCAGATTCCGTTTAAGCTGAGTTTCTGACAGAATTCTAAGATGGTATATCGACTTCGATTGGTAGTCACTACATCCGTACCATATACCATGAATATGGGGTAGCTCCAAATTTTTTTGTATTGTAGATGTTCTTATTTAATCCAATAACCATTGCGAGCAAACGGCAACATTTCATGGCCAATCTTTGTAAGTAGTTTGTCATTTTTTCGATGCCGTTTGATATTCTTAAAAATTTTAGCTGCATCTACTGCCCCGGTCATCGAGGTCGGTAGGAGTGATTTCAATGGATCTATGTGGAATTGTGACATAAACCTGTCATCGACTTGTATTAAAATGTACCATTGTCAGTGATATGGACTTAGGAATCTCCCATATTGGGCTATTATTCCCCTTTTCAAGAAGTGACTAGTACCTCTTGTGTGACATTGGCATATTACAAAGCTTCTACCCATTTGGTTGAAGTAATCGATGCTACCAGTATAAACTGTGGCCATTGGATGCTATCGGTGTGAGTGGGCCAAACTATGTCGATTCCCCACATGAGAAAGCGATGGTGCTGACAATAAATGTAGCCGTTGGCGATCATTTATCCGGTTTGCGTAACTTGACACAGTATACATGCTTGACATATTTTATGCAATCGCCGAATCCATGGTTCACCAATCGTATTCAAACCACATGATTTTTCGACTAACATGTAGCCATTCCTATTAGGTCCACATACTCCCTCCTGTACTTCCTTCATCATTTCGCATGCTTCATTTTAGTCCACACATATTAACAAGGTGGTATTAGATGAATCTCTTGAAAAGTATAGCCACTTAAAAGAATGTGCTCTAACCTTCTGGTGTTCTGTGGTCATTCTTGCTAGCCATTTCAGGGTATTTACTCTCTTGGAGAAAGTTCTTGTTGTCCGTGATACCAAGGTCTTCGTCATCTTGTGCTTTTCAATTGCTAAACAGTAGGCGGCCGATCTCAATGTCTATTTTCAAGTCGTCGGACTTCAATCCCCTGTTATCTGGATCCTTAGATGCTAGTGTGGTTATGCATCTGCAAACTGCACATCGGAGTTCTCGGGCTATATGTGAAAGTTTATTGCCCTTGAATTCTTCGATCACTCTGTAAAAAAGTTGATATACGGTACTAGTTTGGGGTCCTTTAGCTTGTATTCCCCTCTTGTCTGGAGTATGATGAGCGATGAATCTCCTATACTTCTATTCACTGATTCCATTTGGCAGCCATTTCGAGGGCCAAGAATGCACGCCTCATATTCTGCAATATTAATTGTATATGGAAATGTGAGTCTTTGTCCTTTGTGTAGGAATGTGTGCTGTCTAGGATATCAATACTGCCCCAAACCCGCAGCCGAATACGTTGGTAGCACCATTCGATAAACAGTTTCCACTTAGCGTCTACTCTATCCAAAGTCTCTACTATAATCTTCCACTGTTAATATATTTCGTCCGGGAATTAGGCTTAAGTCCTTGGAATCTTGTCTCGACAGGTTTTCTCCCATAGGTCGGCTAAGGCTTGCCCTTTCATTGAGTTCTGATTTCACGTAATGTGATGTCAAACTCGTATTAATCACGTCTGAGTCTGCCATTTAGCAGATTCTCCCTACAAAGCTGGTTTCTTGCCAAGTATTCAGGATCGTGTTTTTGTCAATAGCTCAATAGATATGTAAAGGGTATATTGCCGTATCATTCTGACCCAAATTAGAGCACAACAATCTTCTCCACCTCTGATACCTCTATTCCCTTCTGTGGAATTTCTTGCTTAAGGTAATTATATGTAACGCTCTCTTCCCTCTTCATCTAGCTGCCCTAGCACACAAACCCATATTCAGGGAGTATAGTGAGGTTATAAAATAAGGGCTTCCCCTGTGGCTTCGGGACTATCAATACCGGAGGTTTATAAGGTAGTCTTTTGATCGAACCTGAATGCTTCTTCGCATTCGTCTACCATTTCCTATGTTGCCATCTTTTTCAATAGACGGCAAGTGGCCGGCATTTATCGGTGAAGCTGTGAAATCAAATGACCTATATAATTTTAACCTTCCCAGCAAGCCTTCTTACTTCATTAAATCGTAGGGTGAAAGTACTCTAATATAGACTTTACCTTTCAGATCGATTTTTAATGCCTTCCTGCTTATAAAAACCCTAACAATTTCCCGTTAGTGAACCCCCGAAGTGCATTTCTCAGTTTTAACTTAAGTTGGAATTTTTCTCAATCGCTTAAACATTTTCCTCAGATATCTTATATAAGCTTTCTCCTTCCTTAATTTGTCTATCATGTCTCATCGACGTATACTTCACCACTCATGCATCATGTTCATGAGATCGCGACAAGCATCCTCTGATACCGTTGTCCCCGGCGTTTTTCAAACCGGAAGGCATGACTTTATAACAGAAAGTGTCCCCACATGGATGAAAGTCGTTTGGTTTTATCTTTCTCACCATTTTATTTGATTAAATCTTAGAAAACCGTCCATGAATGAAAAAGATGTTTCCGCATGTTGTCACTAAAACATCATGTGAGGTAGGGGGAAGTTTATCCTTTGGCGTAGCTTTATTCAAGTCCCAAAGTCTACGCATACCTTACTTTTCATTCTATTTTCATAGCAGGACTATATTTTGCCACCCATTCTGGGTAAACGAAAACCGATGTAACCCTTACTGTCTATGTCAGTTTCTTGACATCCTCCTTAATCTTCAGTAAGATATCAGGCCTAAATCTGCTCAGTTTTTGTTTTTTAGTTGACAACTTCCACTTTGTAGGAACCTAAGAACCACTATTGATTGGACTAGTCCTGGCATGTCACCATAATGACCAGCAAACACATCTTGCATATTCTGTTAATAGCTTGGTTATCTCACTCTTTTTCTCGGCATCTTAAACTGTCCCGATTGTAGGTTTTTAGTTTTCCAGCGGCCTAGATGGTAGTCGCCTGACTCGTCAATTGACAATCGCTTTGTTCAGTTTAGCCAAATTTCTGTATTATTTTCATTGTCAAGAATATCGCCTTCACAACTACCCAGCAAGTTGAAACGATATCAGCGTTATTATTTTCTAGCCTGAGCGATATATCCTGATGTTCGATGGTAGGAGTCTGGGTAAAGTAAAATAAAAGCATAGAATAGCAAAACCATACTGTAATTGCATTAATAAAGAATGTCTCAATAAAATTTATTCAATAATCGTTCTCTACTTTTGATGACCTAAACTATGATAGGATTTAACAAAACCAATTATTCAGAGCTGGATGCGACTGACGTCGGGGGTTGGTGTGCCCATTGTTGTCGTCCACCTCGCTTATCCGAGGCTCTTGAAGGATATTTGCTTATCGAAAGTTGTTGGAGGTGTGGAATACACATCGGGTGTTGCTTGCTATCCTTCATCTACCTTTGAACCTTCTTGCTTTGTGCTTTCTTCTTCCTGGCTTATAGGAACGTACCCCAGTTTCAATACGTCCCTTCTGCCCCTCCTTAAACTGATGGACCTCCTTACGATCACCACATTCACTTCATTAAAAATTTGTAGACAAGGTCTGCTTGAACCTTCTTCCCCAATTTATGTATGCAGTTTCCTTTGTATATGGCGTAATCCCTACCGCCCAGCACGAGACTATCCTGCCCATCCTCTCAATAAATTTACCCTTTGTGTTGTGACTAGAGGGGATGGCTCCACAGCATGTAGTCCAGGTCTCCAAAGGAGGTGAAAGATCTTGGGAAATCCGAGTACCTGAAAGATATGTGGAAAACTTGTGGACTAATCCCACTGGTATGTTTATCTCCCCAACTAATATCTTTGTTTGACCCATCAAAGCTCTACCACTGTATCATAGTGTAATATTGCTTGATGCGACCCCCAAATAGTTCGAGGTAGCAGTGGCAAACTTTGAGGGACGATCCCGTTGTCGATGATACTCGGAGACAATTATGTCGTTACACCTGACCCACTATGAACAGTGTTTTGTAAAGTTGGCTCCCTCCTCTCCCTACTCTTCTGGAGATAAGATATCTGGTCCATGTGAAAATAGAACCCCACTGAACTTATTTTGTTTGTAGCAATCCTTCAGGGACTGAAATCTGTTTGTAGCACTTTTAAGAGTTGCTTCCCTATGGGGTCCCGATGCTGTAAGAAGGCCCCCCCATGAGTGAATCTGTGCTGGTCTTTATTTAGCTGTTCCATTATCTTGTACCAGTTTGGCTCTTGACCATCTTTGTAAACGCAGCGAGCCCCTCATTCCTCTCCTCTCCTTCTCCACTTGGGCTCTTCGTCGGTGCTTTATATTTTGTGTCGTATATTCTCCTAGAGCGGTGATTCCTCCCACCATAGGGAGGTCGCTCTGTTTTAAGGGTCAGATCGTCCGTAAAGTGGTGCTAATCCTTATACCTCTCTACCGGTATCGGACATTAAGATAAATACATATCTTATCTTCGGATCTGTACCTCGGTATGATTGTCCCTCATAGCATTTTTTGACCCTGGCTTCGGTAATGAAATTGATCATGTTTCATAGTCTTGCTCCTCTTCCTTCGCGGATTGTCCTCCGTCTCAAACTCTGCCCCCATCCACTAGCGCCCATATTCCAGTTGGGGTGTAAGAATAGTTTCACCAAGTACTCGAATCTCCCATTGGGATTCCCCCCAAAGTGCCGACTGTAAGGTCCCGCTACCATCTTCTTTTGGGGATAGGGTACCTTGGGGTTTTCTCTGGAACTTGAGGGACTGCCTTTTCTTGTGGTCCGTCCGTCTTATCTTAGGACTTCTTTGGAGCTGACGCCTCAGCTGTGATCATGTTGATGGTGGGCTTATGATTGGGCAGCGGGTTGATGTTGACATTAGGTGCTGAGGTGTTAACAAAATCCCAGCTATACAATTCCCACGTCATTAAGGTCGGTATTTTGTGCCCGAAGCCTCCTCATCTAACTGAAGAGTGCCCTCCTGCCAATATGGAAATCACATATGAGGTTTGGTCGAAGTTCTTTTGGCTTGTACCGTCCATTAGGATTTCGAAGTTGATCAAGTTGTCCTTCCCCTCATCCGAGCAAAGACCTGGCTAAGCAGGATGGGAATTGGAGTGAACTGCCTTGGCCTTGGTGGCCTGGGTATTGCTTGTCGTGGAGTGCTGAGTCTGGGGTACCTCGTAGTCTGAAATGTCTCACGAGTTCCGGTCCTTGTCTGCCTTACCGGAGTGGACCCGTGCTGAGGTAGACTCTTTGGCTCTATTAACCTCCTAGGGGCCTTTTGTGTTGGCGCGATCCTAGGAGAATCCATTGATTGGAGTCTGCCCGTAGTGATGGCATTTTCGATCCGCACCTACAGCTACCACTCAACAAGCTGGATGAGGTCGGCTACCAGATGTGAAAAAGTATGTCTTGTCTAAGGTGTTGACAATATGGATGTCACTCCCTTTCACAAAGATTGGGTTTTACTCTGGCGCCTGGCTCTCCATGCTGAGAATACTCATTTAAAACGGCTCAGTGTTCCTTTTCTCGGAGACTCCCCAAATCAATCATGGAGGGGGCGACCCTCAATATTGATCTTGTACTGGACCAAGAACGCCCTGCTACTTTTCCCATGTGTTGACATTATTGAAGTCCAAGTGGGTGTATCTAGACCAATGTAAGGGCGCGAGAGCTAGTCTTGGAAAGTCTGATCATGAAGTTTGGTCCGTACTGGGCGTACTTGCTTCATTTTTTCGGCATATGTCAGCCTAGTATTCATTTTGAGGGCACTCGTCTCATCAACTCTTCAAACTCCGGGGATCCTTAGAACTTCTCAGGATGAAACTCTTCTTGTATACTGGCAGACTATTGATTCCGGCTTGCTCAAACCATCAGACGCCACAATTGGTTTTCTTTTGTTCATTGAGTTACTGGAAGAGTCTTTTCCCTTCTCTTTCAGTCTCTCTGCCATCTCTCTCTTCAGGTCATCAAGGTTGGCTCTGGTTATATCTCATCTCATATTCAAGGCTAAGTTGAGTGGGATGTTGATTTCTTCAAACTCCTAGGCTGTCCCTCACTGCCTTCCCTGTCCCTAGCCCCTGAATGTTCTTCTTGGTCGGCTAGGTGAGCGAAGGAAGGCCCTATGCTTTCAGTTAAAAGGTGACCTGGCATTCCAATTGTGGACTTTGTTCTAAGGATACGATCCTGATCTGAGGCAGCTCAGCATTTTATGTTATTGCGGTTGTCCGCTACTGTTTGCCATTTTGATCTTGAACGTGGCAAATCGGCTTCTGGATGGTTCGATGTTTGGAGCTATCTTGATACCGGCACGGCAGTAGTTTATTCTTTAGTAAAATGAATTCAAATGTTAATGCATGGGTCACACAGATCTAAAAATAAAAGGTCACAATTGATGACGATGTAATATTGAAACTTTACTTATATTAATATTGAAAATTTTTGGAGTTCTCGATACTCAAAACAAATAAAAGATTACAATGATAACTATTATTCCTATCTCTCGTGTCTTCTGTTATGGAGCTCAGTCTTCCCTTGATGACGCATCCACTTCTTCGACCTGGCTGTTTGGTCTTTTCCAATTGCGCTTCCAAGGCTTTGTTTCTTTGTCGGATCCTTGAATAGACCTTTCTATAAGTCTTTCTTTAATCTGCAGTTCAAAATATGAACCGCCATTCTGGCCCTTAACCTGTTCCAGGTAATTTCTAGCTCCGATTTATCTTTCTGCTTTGGGTTGAGTGACATCTGGACTGGTATGCTCTTTTCCCCTTGTCTGAGACAGCTGGGATCAACAAACTCTTCCTGGTAGCCGTGTTATCCACTCGCCCTCCTAGCTCACCGAGTCCACATCGGGGGGGGGGGGGGCTTTCAATTCTGCTCCCAAAGTGCTTTGACCTCTGCCAACTTAGCAAACTTTCAACCACCAGCAAGTCGATTTTGGAAATCGAAGTGACTGCTTCCTCGAGGGTTGATAAACTAATCTTGGATAGTACCATACTGCGACCCATTCTGATTTGGTGATATCCAATACATCCACCTGATTTTGATCAAAGGCACAGCTTGAAATTACTGCAGGTTAAAAATAAATTTTGTCGTCATCAACTCCACCTATTGTCCAATAGATTATATTCCTCGCACTAAAGCTTCTAAGCACTTCTACCCAACTGTGGCTGTAAGGTCCTGTTTGGTAGCTATTATCTTTTTCAATGCATGAATCCACAAGATCCACCTGCTGAGCCAAGTTTTCTGACCATGTTCAGCCGCGAAACACTTGGTGCTCACAAACCATAACACATAAGGATGATTGCTGGAGCGGAGATCCCATGCCTGTCCTTCTTGAGGAATGTTAGACAATAGACGGTCAACCAATAGAGCCGTGATGTAAAGATCTTCCTTCTAGTAATTTGGTTCACCAGCTCTGCAACCCGGTAAGTGGAACATAGAAAGTTCCGGTAAGGAAAGGTATGGTGGCGAAAGCTGTCAAGATGAATGCGTTTCACCCCTTCTCTGTCCTATAATTCTTAGGGTCCCCCACACAGTATATCTTTCCATCCCTTAATCTTCTCGAGCGATGACCAACTATCAATTGTCCAATCCGATGCAGTATCCACATTAGAACAATCTAATAAGGCCTTGTTGACATTGTTTTTTGCGGAAACCCATAGTCTGCTGAAAGTACCAGCTGGCCCGCCATCGAATCTCTACAGAGGAATTTATTGGCTAATGCTAGAGCCTGTATCTAGTTGGGTGTACTCTTCCAGGGTAGTGTGATTTCATGAGGCCCGATAAAGAAAGCTTCGGCTCGATTTCCCATAACTGGAGCATGGCCCGGATAAAGCAAATTCACCTCCATCTTTTAGTGAGAGATGGCCCTATTTTTCTCTGGATGAAGCCTCACCTCTGGATTTTACAAGGACACCATGGTCCATACCAACATTGGGTCCAAAAAGGTTATACACGTCGATCTCTTTGCAGAGGAGGTGTCGACAGCGGACTAGCCATCTATTACAATACGAAATTTCTATTACAACAAATTATGAAAATAATGACAAGAAATAGATCCGAACTTCCATGAAACAAAACAACAAATTTACATAATCGTCATTGTCAACCCGTACTTTATGAATCAAGTAATGTTCTTAGTGGTCCCCAAAACTCTATAGCCTCCACATTCTCGGAGAAATGGATCTCAGCAATGCGAAGCATTGGTGGGTACCTAATCGATCCCGAACGGTGATCAACTCACTTCGCTCGAAACCTTAACATGGCTCCCCGACTTAGGTCCTAGGAACGGTCCGTCAACGCATCTATTTCACACAAAGTAATGCATTCAGACTTAAAACGAATCATAAATCTAGCTAATTCACTGAAAAGTACAACAGAATAATCGAAAACATTTCTTAAAAGAAAAAGGAACAATTTGAGGAGATTCAGTGGCTAGCCTACGTATGGGGTCCAACTTCCCATCCTGTCGAGTCTATATTTTAATATTCCCATTCCTAATACCCTGATCTAGATTATACCCTATCTCATCAATGTAGATCCTCGACTTGATTAGGATTTCGTTTATTTTTTGAGTCGCACCCAACTGTGGTTGGAGAAAAAATTGAATTAAACTAATAGCAGATTAGTCTTAATTTAGGACAGTGAAAAGTCCCGTGTTTTTCCTCTTCTCGTTTGTGAAAAGAGGAAAAGGAAAACCAAGTTTCTAATTCGGAAGCTAACCTATCAAACCTAAGATTACCACCTAAATCTCCAAAAATTATCCCCATTTAAAATGTCCTTTATTTTAATTTTTCTCCTTTATATGTTTTGATGAATTATCTAAGAAAATGAATTATTTTTTTATCGTGTTAAGGGCCGCCAAATGGGTGCCTACTACCGAGCTATTCAGTATCATACAATGTGAGTTCCTTTCTGAAAAGATTTAGTATGTTTGTGAATTTTAAATTTGAAATCTACTTTTGTTTATTGTTTTACCATTTTAGGATTTTTTTCTAAAAAAATTATATCTTAAGCTTTGATTTGGTTTTTGAAAAAAATTTTAAGGGAAAACATCAATTACGGATTTATTTGTAGAGAAAATGTATTTTTCCTAAGTGATAAAACTCATTTTTTTCTAGTTAGTTAACTTATTATGCTATTATAAATTTTCATTTTTTATAATTTTTTTATTCTTTTAATTTTAAGCTTTTTTATCATTTTTATAAGTTTTTTATAATTTTTATGATCTTTATGTTTTTTCATGATTTTTATAATTGTTTTATTATTTTTTATAATTTTTTTTATTAATTCTCATAATTTTATGAATTTTTGTTTTACTAAAATTTTCTCCCTATATCTTATCTATCATAATTTATCACCTAAACCTTTTTTATTATCATATATTCTAATATTTTTTATTATATTTTATCTTTTATTATTATATTAAATTTTATTTTTATATCGTTAAATCCTTAAAGATTTAATTTCTAATATTTTTTTCACTTATTGAAATATAAATAACACAATAAGTAAAATAAATAAACCATAATAATAAATAACAAATAATTAATTCGAAATAAAGTGAACAAATTAAATAAATTTATTAAAAAAGAAAATCAAAAAATCTGACATACCTGATCCGGTCTGTGCACGGGTTGGGTCGGACAGTCGGATTGAATCGAAACGGTCTGCTCGAAGCGTTCGACACACGGTAGGAGTGCTTCATTGACGGCGGTCGGCGGCCTATTGCAGCGGTTGAGGTGTCGAATCCGTGTGTTATCGATGAAGAGGAATCCAATGGTGCAGTGGTTTTACTCCGAGAAACCCTCCTGGTGTTGCCCAACTCATTCTGCGATCGCGGCTTTGAAAACTCCGGCGGACTTTGATTCTCTCTTTTCTCTCAGCTTTGATTTGTGTTTTGGCTTCCCACTTCATCCTCTATTTATAGGCTTCAAATCGAGTTGATAAGCACGATTCCCCGATCAGAGGCAAAACGATTTGCTAAACGAACCAACCCGATTCGTGTAAAATCCATCGATTTGTATGAGATTTGATTCCAATAAGAAGATGTTTATCAATTCGTTGAAGATCTATTGGATTTGTGCAAAAAATCGAATCGAAACGGTTTAAAATTTAAAAATTTTTTTCCCCTTCGCCGGCGACTGGGACCGGGGGTTAAAGGGACATCACCGCTGGGCGCGTGCATTCCTCCAACCAATCGAAACTTTTCCACGCCCCCCAGGAAAAAGAAAAACTAAAAAAACGCATATTTTTTCCCCCACGTTTCGAACCCCGAACCTCGCACCCGCGCACGCCTCCCCTGCCCGTGGGGGGGACCAGCTGAGCTAGCCCATTTTCCTATTTTTTTTATTTCGCAAATTGTAAAATATGCAATGCGTTTTTTTTTTTTTTTTGGTTTTTTTTTTGAAATTTAAAAAATTTTTTAAAAAATTTAAATTTAAAATTCCTTTTTTTTTGCCTTTTTCTGAAAATCATTTTAAAAATTGATTGTTTTTTCCTTTTTATTTTATTTTTTAAAATATTTTCATTTTTTTTGGGCAAAATTAGAGAAAAATATGGAAAAATTTAAAAAAATTTGGGAAATTGGGTTATTATTGATTCTTAGGGAAAAAAGGGGTTTGTTTAAAAAAAAAGGAAAAAAAATTTCCCCCCCTAGAGTCGTTTAAATTTGAATCTCAAAAGTAAATTTCCCCACAATATGATGGTTAGAAAAAAAAAAAAAGGGGGAAAGGGGATGGAAAAAATTTTTGGGACTAGTTTCGATTTAAACCAAGTGTATACAAGGAGAGGAGTTTTCCCCTCGTGACTAAAAGGGAAAAAACAATCTTTTAAAACCAAGTTTTGGGAAATGGGGTAACAATGAGTGAATAAAATTTTAAAATTCTATACCCCCAAATTAGCTCACTCTTCAAAACCAGCCTTGAAACCCCTTTTTCCTAACCTCTTACCCTTGCCCAAAGGACCAATTTGCCTATTGCGTAAGAAAAAAGCCCCGAGAATGCACCAAAAAACCCCAAAAACCCATTGTCTCATTTTTGTGTTTTTTTGAAAGTTTCTCTCCAAGAAAACAAAGTTTCCTTTCCACCTTAAACAAAATTTTCTTTTCCCAAACCCATTACCTAAACATTTTTTAAAAAAAAAAAGAAAGAAAAGAAAAGAATGGAGATTTTCTATGGAAGCAAAAATGGTTGCATTAAGAATAATGGGACTTGGGAAGGGGTTCTTTTAAAAAGGGGGAAAGAAATAGGGGTTTAATAAGTGGTTAAAATGTATAAAATTAAAAGTGATGGGCCCCTAGAAAGCTCAAACAAAATTAGTCACGAAAATACACGCAAACTTATGGAGTAAATTATAAAAAAAACATTGCTCTATTAGCAAAAATGAATACAATAAAGGATTTGCTACCCAAAGCATTTAAATTTTTGATTGGGAATTGTACATCATAAATGTGACGAATCCTTTCTTCAGGGAAAATTTTAAAAAGAAAGATCTATATGACTTTCCCCACTGGGATTTGGTGGGGTTAACAAGAACAAGCCCTTGTCGTTGAAAAAGGCATTAAAAAGGGCTGAAACAATCCCATGTGCTTTGGGTTTTGGGCGGTTTGCTAAGGTGATGATAGCTTTGGGGGCTACAAGCAAATTTAAGGAGAAACACACCCCTTTTTTATCAAACAATTTAATCTCAAAGGAGTCACTGTTTTAAGTGTGTTTCCCTAAATGACAAAATTTTGACAAAAAAAATGAAGTAGAGAAGCAGGCCTTGAAACAATCCCACTAAGGGGAAATTTTAAATAAAAGATTTATGAAGATTGAAGTATTTCCCCTTGGGGAAAATTTTTGGGGGTTCGATCAGGGAAGGGGAAAAATTTTTTTCTTAAAAGAAGTATGTTACAGTCTTGCTCTAAAACGAGCATACAACTTTGCAAACTGCTTAGAACCCCAATTTAAAAAAAAAACACAGATTTAATTTAGGCTCGGGAGATAAGGGAGTGGATAGAGAGATGTACCAAAACTTCTTGAAAAACTTATCTATCCCTTTCACATATTATTCTAATATAGCTTACTCCAAACAAATTTTTTAGTCAGTTTATGCATAAACCAAAAAAAGTTCACCTATTTTTCAATCTATCAATGCTTGATTACTTAAAGGGACACCAAAGGGGAAAGGGAAATTTTTTTTGAAAAAAAATATGCAATTGATCTGGTAGTTTTTCACAGATGCAAACTTTAAGGGGCCCCCCCAAAAAGGGGGATAATTTTGGGGGTTAACCCCCTTAAGGAAATTTTATAAACCCAAGAATGAAATAAGTGTGGTAGCAAGGTCAAGGTTTTAAAAAAGTTTTAGATCTATGCAACGGGGTATAGAATTATTATATTTAAAAAATTTTAGAGGACCTAAAAAAACCAATGGAGCAAACCAATGAACTAAAAATAGATAACAAATCAACTAAATAAAGCTTTTTAAACCCAAAAAAAAACATGACTAAAAAAACTCATAGAGTAAACCGGGGGTTTTTAAAAAGAAGCAGATTGGATTGATTTTAAAACCCCTAGTCCCAAAAAGGCTTCAACTTACAGATGTGATAAAAAAGAGACTGTGTAATAACATATTTCATGAATTTTTAAAAAAAGGGGAAAAAGATCTATAAATTTACCCCTTTGGGAAAGTGTAAAAACTCAAAAAAAATCTTTTGAGAATTAGGGGAAAAGGGGTAAAAAAAAATCAAAAGGGGGAATTTTTAAGGAATTAGCTATAATTAAATTTCTTTAATTAGTTATAGATTTTCCTTTTTTAGTGTAACAAAATTTTTTTATATATAAACTTAAAAAAAAATTTTAAAAAGTCAGAGAGATTTTATAAAATTTTAAAAAAAACCCTTTTTTTTTTTTCAACAATACAAGTTTTCCCCCCTCCCAAAAATTTAAAAAAACAAAAAAAAAGTACAAAAAAAAAAATTTGTAAAGGGGGGAATTCGGTCAACCCCTCTGTCTTTGTTCATTTTTATACGATTTTTGGGGCCCCTTTAAAACCAAAATTCAAAACCCAAAACCCTTTTTTTTTAAAAACCCTGTTTTAAATCCTTTTTTTGGCCCCTTTTTTAATTAAAATTTTTAAAAATTTAAAAATTTAAAAAAAAAATTATAAATACAAAAAAAAAGGGGAAAAATTTTAAATCAACATTTATAAAAAAAAATGAAATAATCTTAACACTTAAATATTAAATTACAATAAAACAAGAGTTTAAAAAAATAAAGTTATATAATTTTTTAACGTAGTATATATTTTTTTAAAGGGGGCAATATTGCCAGCTTTTTTTTAAAAAACTTTAGAAAAAAGTTTAATTTTTCCCCTAAAGCAAAAATTTAAAAAATTTTTAGTCCCTTTTAAAAAAATTTTTTTCATATCACCAAAAATTCCCACTTTAAACCCCTAGGTTAAATTTTTTTTTTTCTAGCCCAATTCTTTACCATCATAAGGGGGGACACATGTCTCAATTTTTTTAAAAAAGTTACTTTTAAAAAGGGCTCCAACTTTTAAAACATGAGGGAAAGGGGGTTTTTAAAATTTTTTTTTTATGTAGCCGGGGGAATTTTGTATCTTTTTTTTTTTTTACAGAGTGGGGGAATTACAAAAACAATACCAATATTTTTTTCCCCCTTAAACATAGGGCAATTTTGGGGGCTAAAATTTTTAAATGTTATGACAAAAGGGGGTAATTGTATCACAAGATAAAATCAAATAAAGCAATGATGTGAAAACTTTGAATTGAGTAAAAAAATTTAAAAAAATTTTAAAAATTTTTTAATAAAAAAAATTTAAAATTTCATAAAAATTTTTTTTTTGGTTGCCCGAAGGTACAATGTTATATGCACACCATGGAAAGATTTTTTGGGGCTTATAGTTTTTTTAATCTTTAAAAAAAATTTTTAAAATTTAAAGATAAATGTTTTATATTTGTTATATATGTTCTTTTTATATATAAAAGTGTGTGTTTAATAGTTTTTTTAATTATATTTAAGTAAATATATATATTTATTGTAATATATGGGGATACATTTTAAAATATGTTTTAAAAAAATTTTTTTTTATTATATATTTTATATATATTTTTTAAAAACTATTATATCTATATGAAAATTATAAAAAATTATAAATAATTATACATATGTTATATATTTTAAAATTTGTTTTTTTTGGTTATTAAAGGGGGGTTTTTTCCCCATTTATGAGCTCTATTTAAAAAAGGGGTTTGGAAACAAGTTTTTTTATTAAACTTAAAAAAATTGGGGTAAAAATTTTTTTCTATTTTTAAAAAGGGGGTTTTTAAACCCCCTTGGGTCTCATGTCGTTTTCAAAAAACCTTTTTTCAAAACCCTGTCGTGTTATTCCAATTTGCTAGTTGTGTCCAAAATTTTTAAAACCCCAAAATTTTTTTTACATTTTACAATTTTAAAAAGGAAAAATATTTAAATTTAAAAAATTTTACATCTAACAAAGAAAAAAATTATTTTATAATATTTAAAAAAAACAATTTTTTTTACTTTTACGGGGATGTTTTAAAAAGAAAAAATGGAACTATCTACAATAAAAAAAATTTTTCCTTTTAAAAAGGAAATTTAAAAAATAAGTACATAAATGATAAAATACAAAACAAAAAGTAAATTTACTTAAAAAAACCAAAAAAAAAAAAAATATAAAAAATTTTTTAAAAAACTCCAATAACAATAAAAAAAAAGGAAAGTATTTGAAAAAAAAAAAAATGAACATTTTTATGATTTTTAATTTTTAAAAAAAAAAAAAATTTTTTACATAAAAGCTAAAAAAATAACAACAAAAACCCCCCCCAAAAACAAAAAACACAATAAAAAAATAGTGGGGAAAAAAAAAAAAAAGGGGGTTTTATGATTTTTTTAAAAACGATTAAAAAAAATGTGACCCCCAAATAAGGCTTTTGGGTTTCCTGAACTTGAAAATTAAAAAAGGGCCCCCAACACACACAAAACACACATATATGAAGGGAAAAAAAAAATGGGGCACGGAAAATGATAAGATTGCCTTTTAAAAAATTTTAATTTTTTAAGGATTTTTTTATAATCTTTTGGGGGGAATTTTAAAAAACCCCCAAAAAAGGAATTAAAGTTTTTGATTAGAAAAGGAAACTTTTGGTTGAATTGTCAATTTCAAATTTGGGGGACCTATGGAAAGGCATTTTTCAAAACTAGTGGAGTGAAAAGTAATATAAAAAAATTTTTTTTGGGACATGGTTTTTAAAAATAATTTTTGGGAAAAAAAAGAGAGAGGAGAGAGGGAAAAAAAAAAAATTTAGCTTTTTTTTTTTAAAAAAATCGGAGGTAAAAGTGGGGTTTTTAAAAAAAGATTTTATTGGGAGAAGTCCCTTTTTTTAAAAAAAAAAAATCCCCAATTAAATGAATATAAAAATTTTTTTGGTGAAAAAAACTTTTGGGGGCTCAAATTTCAAATAGAGGGGGTTTTCCCCCAATTTTAAAAAAAATGAGAATGAAAAAAAAATTTTTTGGGGGAAAGTTGAATGGAAACAAAAAATTATAGAATTATTTTTGGAGATCCCTTTGTTTTAAAATTTTGTGGGAATTTGGAAAGTGATTCAAGTCTAAGGTAAGCAAGTCGATCATAGACTAAATGATCAAAGTGGTAAAAAAATTGATATGAAATTTGGGGAATTGTTTTTAGGAAATATAATTTTTAAAATTTTTGAACTAAGTTTTAATCCCAAATAACATAGTAGAAGATAGAAAAAGGAGATGCCTTAATAATTGAAGAATTTATGAAAAATTTAAAGGGAGACTTAAAGGACAACAAGAAAGCATATTTTGAAAAATTTGGAATGAATTAGGGAAGAATTTTAAAAAAAGGAAAAACATTAAATTTAAAAAGGAAAAAATTCTAAGGAGAAAAGTAATAAATTTATTTTAAAAACTAAATGGTTTAACCCAAATTGCTAAATAGAGAAAGATACAAAATTACTTGCAAGAAGAAATAAAGAAAAAAGGGATTTAAAGGTTGTTTCATGAACCCCCAAAAGAAAAACCTTTTTTTTTAAATGAAATTTTATGTGAGGGGGAGAGAGAATTAATCCCCATAAAAAAAGAAAAACAAAAATAAGGTAAAAAAAAAATAATGAAAAAAATATTTGGACTTTTTCTAGCCTCCCCTTTTCTTTTCTACACAACAATTACACTAGAAGCTTTTACAAATATTCGAAACTTTACTCTAACCTAAATCTACATAGATCAACACAATTCAATCAGGTAAATTTTTAAATTTTTTCATCATGGGTAAATTCAAACTTAATTTCAATTATGTAAGCATCATGAAGGTTTTTTGTTACAATTTGAGAAATAAGGGGTTTGAGGTATATTTGAAGATTAAGCAATCTGGGAATTCCAACCCTAAATTAAAACAATTTTTTATATTTTATGTAAAAATGTAAAATTTAAAATAAATTAAAATCAATTAATTTTGTGGGATACATAAAAAACTAGGATTGGGAATGCTTATTGGAGAAAAAAAAAGGGGAAAATTTCAAAATGGGAAAGGGAATATACATCAATTACAGGGGTTTTTATACCAAACCTGTTTTTGATTTAGAGAGGGTTTTTGTGTATTAAAGAGATACACGATCGAGAACATAGGTTTGTACCACCTGTGTTAAAGTATATAGCCAAAAAACAGGGCCTTTTGTATTTTGGCGGTTGAAAAGGGCTTTGCGCACAGCAAGTTACAGGAAACTATATGATCATATTCTTACTTGTGTTCTTTTACACGGTTTGTTTTGGGTTCTAAAACCGCTTCTTTACTTCTATTTCACTTCTTTTTTTTTTTTTCAATTTTAAGAAGTTTCATCTACAAAAACAAAATTTAGAAGGGAAAATATAAAACCCAAAGTACACAAGCGAGTTTAAAGTTAAGTCATAGGGTATACTAAACTTAGCCCTTTTATACTTGATGGGTTTTTTGACACATTTAAAAAATTACATAGAAGTTAACTTTGGGTTTTTTCTTCTAGCTACTTTTTTTACCGTACTTTTTGCTTGTACATTATTTTTAGTAAATCAAACTAAATTAACCAATATTAGACTTAAATGTGTATGTTGTTTTAAATTTAGCTCAACCTAGGGGTCCATAGTATAGATCTTTGGGAGGCACTTTGATAATGGGTATATGACATTATTGTTAGCAAAGCGTGTACTAAAATGAATTTTGGGGAAAATTTTTCCCGTATTAAAACCCACAGTGGAAATTCTCAATACATTTAAAACGTTAGGTTAATAATGAAAATTTTTTACCTATACAAATTATATATATTAAAATGGTCTTATAAGGTCATGAGTACTCCTAAATATTTTCTAACTAATGTAAAATAATAAATAAATTTCTTTGATATTACCATTGCATTTTCTATGTGTGTTTTATTGTGATTTTGATGACACGTGATTTCTTGTTTGGGATTAACATAATTTGGCATAGGGTTTTTAACAATTTTTCTTTTTTACCGTAGAATTTTAGGAGTAGGTTTTTAAAGCAAAAAGCAAAGAAAAAATAAAAAAAAAATAGGGTTGTTAAAAATTTACTTTTTATTTTAATTTAAAATTTGATTTTTTAAAATTTTCTAGAAAAATTTTTGAAAATTTTGTATATTACAAATAAATAAAAAAATTTTTTGTGATATTTGAGAAACTGATAAGTTATTTTTAAAATTTCAAAGATATAAAAATATTGTTATTTTTTTACAAGTTAATAGTAATTTGCATTCATTATTTAATAATTTACACATGATAGGTTGTAATGTTTTATATTTTAGGGGATTACAAAGTCCCTTTTTACTATGGATGGATTTTCTATAAAAAAAAATCAATATTAAAGAAAAATAATAGATGTAAATTTTAAAAAATTTTTATTTATTTACATATTAATGTATATAAATTTTTTTCTATTAAAAATGTTAAATTTTACTATTAAGTTATAAATGATTGAATTTCTTATGAGCATTTAAGCTTAGCCAAGCCAAGCTCATGAGCCAATTTTGAGCAAGTTCATTAGCTAGCTCATGTATAAAAATAATATTATTATAAATTTTATTACATTCAATTATAATATAAAATGATACTTTGACTTGTGACAAACTCATAAGCCAACTTGTAAGAAAGTTTTTAACTCGGATCATTTAAGCTTATAATATAAATGATTTTTTTTTTTTTATTTGAACTTCAGATTCTTTATAAAATTCGGGGTTGAAGTATGTGATTCCAAATTTCATAAAACTCGTTCAATTTGTACCAATAATTTTTTTAATGAGTTAAGCCCGAGCCTTTTAAAACCCAACTCGGGTTAACTTTAAAAGGTTTTACCCCTTTTAGACAATCATGCAAGTACATATTAGATATAATTTGTATAACTACTAATGGGCCCCTTTTATATTTAATAAGGTACAATATATTTGGGACAACTTGTTTGATTATATTTATATATTACAAATTGACTTTATAAGGGTTATCTTTTATTTCTTTCCACTTTTGTTTTAAATTAAGATATTTTTTAAAAACTTAAAAAACCCCTTTAAAAATTATGGGAATTTTAATTTCTTGTACCAAGATTTTTTGTTATTTTATATTAAAATCCCGTAAAAATTATATTTATCTAAAAATATCATTCTTTATATAAAAGAAGCCTCTTAAAAACATATTTGAAAAAAAAAAAGAAAAAAAGGATTAGCAAAATAATATTAGTAAATTAGAAAAATGAACATTAAAATTTGATGAAAGTATTTTTAATGAAAAATACAAGCACAAAAAGTTTTTAAAATATATAAAAAAACAAAGTAATACACTGCAACAAAATAAAAAGATTGTTAAATTTTCAATTTCCCATTATATTAAACTTTTTTAAAAGTTTTTAAAAGCAAATCAAAATTTATTAAAAACTTTAAAAAATTTCAAATTATAATTTTACGTAAAACTTTCTTGTTAAATAAAATTTACACACATATTATAATAAAAATTTGATAAATTTTTTAAATTTTTCCTATTAAAAATGCCCGGATCCCAAAAATTTACTCTTAAAAAACCCCTAACCTGAACAAAAAACAACAGAGCCCATCCATGTCCGGGGAATCTTTGTAACGGGGCCCTTTGAAGTCCCTATTCGCACGCAGGCGCAAAACCGATACCTTCCCCCATCGCGACCACCCGGCGCCCCCGCGCACGCCCCTTTTTGCCGTTACACAATGGAAGAAACTTCTATCAAGTTTTTTGTTTTATAAAATAACTGGTTTAGGGTTTTGAACGATGAAAGGGGGACAAAGATCTCAACGTGCAGCAAAGGATAAAGAAGTAACTCTTCAAGATTGGCAAGCTTCATGCAAGTGGCCTCTCTTGGGGGCTCCAATCTCATCGGGGTACTTAAACAGATGAAGTTTCTCTGTCCCGTTTAAAGTTATTTTCCTACCCCATCCATTCACGAAATACATGTACAAAGTTTCCCTGCTCGGTCGGTTCTTTTTTTTCGCCAATCTTTTTGCTGTCATCTAAGGGTTTTTTACATGGTCTACTTTTTTGTTTTCTAAATTCTTAATATATCGTATTTTCTTTATGCTAACTTTAGATTAGCATCATAGGGACATATTTTACCCCTGGGTTTAAGAAATTTAATGTCCTTTTTTGGCTAAGAGTGCACGGGAACTCTATAAGTATGCTTAGTAAGGAAAGTTGCAATTTTCAATTAAAATCATATGATTTTAGAGGTAAACAAGTGTATCAGAGATTGCAAATTATCTTTTTTTAAGTTAAAGTTCTATCTTTAGTTAATCTAATGGATTTCATAATATTTTTGGTAAATTTTGAATCAATTTTCAGGTAATGGATGCCCAAGGGAACAAATTTTTTAGCCTTATTTCCTGCTAAATTTCAGAAAAAATATGTGGATAAAGCGAGGTTGGTTTCATTTAAAAATTGATTTCATTGTGCCTTCAGTAGTTGCTTGGTGGTTTTTGAAAGGGAATGAAATAGGTATAAAATGAGCTTTTTACCCTTTTTCCGCATAAACAAGCTGGTTTCTGCTTTAGGTAATAAATTTTCGTTTCCAAAATGATTTAATGCGAATTTACCTGTGGGGATTGCCCCGTGCTGTTTCTTAATTGTCCAGTTATCTTCAAACCGGGGTTTCCGGGTTTGTCTATGCACTATTTCATAATGGTTACTTCTGGCCGATGAGTCATACCATATTTGTTTCAGTCGCTACTTTGCACTTTTTTAAAAGTATAGAGTGCATGAGTGAGTTTTATTTATTTTTTCTTCTTTTTTATGGGTTTCTAGAGTAAAATTATTTAAAATTTAGATCATCACTTTTGGACAGAAGCAATATGTTAACTTTTTTCCCCCCAAAAATCGCAGGAAAATTTTTTTTGGTGATGACAGTGGGGAAAAAGAAGGACTTGAATCCGGAAAAAAAAATGGCTGAAAAATTTTCCCCCAAAAAATTTTATTCATAAAACAACCCGGGGAACCTTCAAAAATCTCCAATTGGGGTTTTCTCTTTTTAGCAAAGGGTTTTTTTAATTTTTTTGGGGCGTTTTTTTCGGGAAAAAAAGGGGTTTTTTAGTTATTTTGATTTGCAAGTTAATTTTGGCCAAAAAGGGGCCCTAGGGGGAAACAAAACAAAATTTCTTTTCCCTAAGACTTCAGGGTTTTCAGTTTTCATCAAAAGGAAAATTTACAAATTTACCTTTGGGGCTTTTTATTTTTTCATTTCGAAATTTTTTAAAAAAATTTTTTTTTTCCCCATCCCCCGGGGAAATAAAGCTAAATTTTTTATGCTTTTTTATTTTTATGATTTTAAAAAAAGGGGTGGAATTTTTTATTTTTCCCCCAATTTATGGGTTTAAAAATTTTAAAAAAAAAGGGTTTTTTTTAAAATAGGGGGTTTCCCTTTATAAATTGAGCAGGGGCCCCCTTTTTGGGCCCTTTTTTTTTACAGTCTTTTAAAAAGGATTTGCCTGTAATTTTATTTTTTTTGAGGGGGACTATTTTTTTCGGGTTTTTGTTTTCCTTTTTTTTTTGGAAAAAAACATCCCCTTTTTACAGAAACACTCAATCGGGGCATTTTGTTTTTACTTTTTTTTTCTATCATACTTTTTTTTTAAAGGGGGGAAAAACCCCTTTTCCCTTTTTTTGGGTTTTTTAACAATGATTGTAGGCCCGAAGCTTTAAAATTTGGGCCAAGTTCAGGGGATAGTGAAAAAAACAGTTAGGACAAAACCCGGGTTAAAAGAACAAAATGAAAAGGTTTGGGGGATTTGACGTTTGATGGCCCTTCCCCCCCTTTAGGAAGCAAATACAAATAGAATAGGACCATTTAAAATTGCATAAACAACGAAAAATCAGATGCAATTTCAAACCAGATTCTGATACAGATTCGTAGAGTTTTTTCCAGGGGAAAAAATTTAATCCAACCTAAGGAATTAAATTTTATGTATTTTTGGGGGTCATTGCCTCGTTTGGTAACGTTTTGGGCAAAATTTTAAAACCCTTCTATTTTTTATTATTTGTTTTTTTTCCCGATATGAAAAGCCTACTCATCGGGTCAAAGAAAGCCACATGCGATGATAAATTTGGGGGTGAGCTGAAATTGGAATGAGCCCCTAAGCCCCTCGGGAAAATTCACCTGTCATTATTCAAAAGTAAATTGGCATGTAGGATTCCTATGTCTTTTTGGGCGTTTTTAAAATTTGCATTAGGGTTTATTTAAAAGGTAAAGTAAACCCCGGAATTTTTTGGGGGGGAAAAAAAAGGAGCAAAGAAGGGCTTATCGAAGACCCCCCTCTTTTGACAAAGGGACGGGATTAATATACCAAAAATTTAATGAATAAGAAAAAAAAATAAAAAACAAATTTTTCCCTCGTATCCCTAAAATTCTTTTTTTCTTCTATTTTTTTAAAAATTAGTACAGCCCAAAATTTTTAATTTTCCCAAACAATAGAGTTTTAGGGGAAAAAATAAAAAGAAAAGTTGAATGTTTTTTGGGGAAAATTAAAAATTTTTTTAAAATATATTGATTAATAAAAAATTTTATAGGGAAAAAATTATTTATTTTTTAAATTTTTAAAATTAAAATTTTTGGGTGATACCCAACTTTAAATGAAATAAGGGAAAAATTTGGACTAACTTTTTCTTTAAAGGAAAAACATTTTTTAAAAGGGTTTTCAAAATCAAGGGGCTTAAAATTTTAAAATAAAATATTGGGGTAGTTGCCCCTTGTTTGGGGGGTTATAATAAAATTAATACATAAAATTTTAAAATTTTTTGGAAAGCAAAAAAAAAATTTCCCACCCTTTTTGGTTTCTAAATTTTTAACTCATTACATAAGGCAAACTTTTTGGGTTTTTTAATTTTTGGGCCAACTATTTTTTAATCCAACAAAAGAAAGGGGATTAAAAACATGTTCAAATCATAGAAAGAGCACAATATTAACACAGTTGGGGAAATAAGACCTTGACAGGAAAACCTCAAAATTTACCCTAAATATTTTTTTAACTAGTTTTATTTTTTATTTTTTGGTTTATTGTGTTTTTTATTATGTTTCATAGTTTTTTTGGGGGAAAGGATTCAATGGTGGCCCAAAGAAAAATAGAGTAGATTGAAATTTTTTAAAATTTTAAATCTATTTTTTTAAAATTGTCGTTTACAAGTTAAAAACCCTTTCCCCTGACTAAACTAACATCTACCCCAATTTGGGTAATTCAAACCCCCAATCTTAAAAAGTAAAGACAAAAAAAATTTTGGAGTTGAAAAAATCTCTGGGTTTATAACCTTTTAAACAAATTTTAAAAATTTGTCCCTTTTAAAATTTTCCCAATTGCAAAGGTATCTAGTGGAACCTTTTTTTTTTTTTTTTCAACCCAAAGGCCCAAACAAGAAAAAGTTTAAAATTTTTAAATTTATAAAATTTCCCAAACCCATCCAAAATTATAATAACCATTCATAAACTAATAAAAAATTTAAGGTTTTTAAAATTTAAATGATAAAAAATTTTAAAAACAATAATAAAAACACAACCCAAACATAAGCCATGACACAAAAAAGTGAAAATAGATTTGGTTTTTTTAAAGCTATTAATATATCAAATTTTATCTTTTTTTAAAGGTAAACACTTGTTTTTTTTTTTTAGCCAACAAAAATTTTCCCACAATTTAAAAAGGGGGGATTAAAACCTTTTTCCCCAAAACAGAAAGAGTACAATTTTTACCCCCCAAACCCAAGTAAAAGATTTTGGTACAAGAAATTGCTTACCAATCATATTTATCTCCAATTCATTTTTAAGCCAGATTTTTTTGTTTAAAATTTGTTTTTTTTTATGTTATTTTTAATTTTTATTTTTTAAAATGTTTCATGATTTTTGGGGAAAAGGGATTCTATATTTGGCCCCAAAGGGGTATAAAAGTGGGTTTGTAGTTTTAAAATTTTAGAATCTATACCTACGCAGTGGGTTTACAACTTACAATTAAGAATCCTTCCAAAAACCCCAAGTATCTTTTTAAAAATTCATAATTCTAACATATCTTATATGAAAAAGATTTTAAAATTTTGGTGTTGAAAAATAATTTTGAAAAGTTAAAGCCCTTAGAAAAACCCTTTAAAAATTTTTACACCTTGAAAAAATTCACCCTTTAAAAAGGGTTATCTAGGGAAAATTTTTTTTTTTTCCCCAAATCAAAGGACTAAAAGTACTTTATTAATTTTTTCCAATAAATAATTCCAACCCCAAAAATTATAATACCATTTACTCAACAAAATAAAATTTTAAAGATTTTATAAATTTTTTATAAAAAAATTTTTAACCCAATAATAAAAACACAACAAACATAAACCATGACACAAAAATTTTAATAAAAGTTAAAATTTTTAAAAACAATTAATAAATCTATCAAATTAGGGGGTAAAAAATTTAGGGGAAATCAAGGAGATTGGTTTCGGCTTCTTTTTATCCTTCCATCTCTTTAAAAAGATTCTCTCTTTCTATATATATATATATATATAAGTGATTTACAAAAGCATGCTTTTTATATATTTGGGGCCTAAAAGGGAGGGGGAGGTTTTTTAAGTTTTCGAAAATTTTTTTTAAGCAATTTTTAAGTCTTTTTTTAGAGAAAATTTTTAAAAAATTTAACAGTAAAACCCCAACCCTTTTAACCCTTTTGTTTTTCATTCGGGATCTTTTTAAATTTGCACGTTCCATAAATTTTTGGGCTTGATAAGTTTGTTAAAAAAAAACCTTTTTTGGACAGGGATCCCCAAAGGGGGCCAATCTAACTTTTTGGGGGCCCCCCATACCCCAGTTTAAGTTTAAGAAAAAATCCAATAGCCCCCTTTAAAAACCCAAAGATTTATTTGTCTTTGTCATTCACCTGAGTTAAAAGGTCGGGTCGTTTTTGAATGTCTAAAACTAGATAATGAAAAAAAAAGAAGAGTTTTAAGAAAATAAAAAAAGATTTTGGTTTAAAATTTATCCCTTACAATATCTAGAGTAGATCTTGGGATCAAAAAATACACTTACCAAATGAAGTCTAATTTTAAACCTTTACAAATAACTGTTTAACTAGGGAAAGAGATCGGGAGGCATCCAATAATCAGGAAACTAGTCAAAAACAAAAGACCCTTTAAAAAGGAAAGGGGGGCCCAAAAGACACGATCACAAAACCAAACGAAAGAAAAGGGGGCAATGCAAGAGTTTTATTGTGGGGAAATTCAAAGCAGGAGGTTTATTCGAATTTGACACAAAACCCCAAAAACAAGTCCTAAGCTCATGAACAACATATTCAAAATGGGGCAAAACGGAAAGGGCATCGGAATTGCATTGACGACCATCAACCTGGAAAGGGGCCAAACCCATCACCTAAGCCGCTAGCCTAAATTTTGGCCCCGGCCCCTTTTAAAAAGGGAAAAGGGAAACCCGGCTATGAAAAACTGCTGGCCCCTTTGGGAATTTTTCATCGCCGGCCTACGGGGCCCGGGTTAACCCACCATTTTTTTTTTTTTTTTTTTAATTTTAAAGCCCCCTGGGTTTTATTTTGGCCGCCAACTTTTAATTAATGAGGGAAAAAAAAAAAAAAAACTCCCTTTGGGAAAGACATTTAAAGGGGCATTAACAAAATTTTCATATTGTGAATAAGATTTTTTAAGAGTTCCCTCTTTCCTTTTTGGCTTGGGGGAATTGAACTAATCTTGATTTTCAATCCTAATTGGGGTGGGGAAATCCCAATTCCGATAGGCTTTTTTCCCCCTTCCGGTTTTTTCGAAAATTTGGGTTGGGGAAATTTACGTTAATTCATTCGATTTTTAATTTCCCATTCTAGGTTTGAATCCCTTTTTGATCGTTGGGGCCCTTTTACGATATCTAAAGTTCGCGTCAAACTATATTGGGAAAAAAATTTTCCCAAATTTTTCCCTTTTCGCATATACTTTATGTTTATTAGTATTTTAAACCCCTTATATTAAATTAAGTAACGGAGTGGATATGTCCAAAAAAAACCCTTTTTAAACCCCCCCCTCAAACCCTTTCTTTTTTTCTTTTGCAGGAAAAAACCCGCATAGTGCTCCCCCAAAAATTTAAAAAAATTTTATCATAGTTTTCCCCTTTTTTTTTCGTTTAATTTCCCTTTTTTTTTTAATTTATTTTTTGATAAATTTAAATCTAAACTATTTCACTAAAATATCATTGTCGATAAAAAAATTTAAAATTTCATCAAAACCCTTTAAAACTTCTACCTTAAATTTTGTCTCTTATAAAATTTTTTTTTAAAAATACTTTTTAAAAAGAAGGTTTTTTATCTTTTGCTTTGTAATACTTAAATTAAAAAAAAGTACAACACTTCCATGTCCATTTGGGGCGTGTATTTATTTTTTTTATAATTTCCTGCTTTTTTTTAAAGTCAAGTGAAAAACTACTCACACTTGGAAGTGCCTTGGGCAGTGTAAGACTTTTACATAAAACCCCCCTTAAACACTATTGAAAGGAGGGAAAAAGAGGGTTTTAAAGCAAATTGGGTTTAAAACGCTTAAAAAGTTTTTCACGTTTTTAAATAGTTTTTCCCCCCAATTTCCCCGTAAAAAAAAAAAAAAAAAAATTTTTAGAACCCTTAAACACGTGAAAATAATAATAGAAATTTTTTTTTTAAAAAAAATTTTTATTAATATTTATAAATTTCATAAGTTTAAAAATTTTTTTTAATTTTATATAGTAAATCTATTTCAAAAGTAACTGTCAATTCATACATCCCTTAATATCATCGAGGTGCTTGGGGAGCCGAGGGCAACGTGGCATAATTCCTTTTTCTAAGTGCTTTGGGGTTTGGGGTAGAGGGAATTTTTAGAAACCCCACCAAACCATCTTTCTTTTTAAATTTTTTAGCTTAAAAAAATTTTTCCCGTTAGGAAAAAAAAAAAAAAAAAATAAAAAAGGGGCAAGATAGGGGGAAAAAAAAATAATGAAATGAACAAATAAAAAAGCTTACGAAAACTAAATAATTAAAACAGGGCGTTTTAAAAAAAAAGAACCCTTTTAGTTTGTCGAATAAAACAAAATAAAATATAGATAGGGAAAAAAAATTTTTTTTAAAAAAAATTAATAAAAAGTAAAAAGTTATTTTTTTATAATTATTTTTTATATTTCGGGAATTTAAATAAAAATATATTTTTAAAAAAAAAACAAATAATTAATTCTTTTTTAAAAGATTTGTAAAATTTTTTTTTTTTACAAAAATAGTAATTCCGAGAAACACTTTTAAACATCAATTTTGTATTAAAAAAAAATCAAAACAGAAATAAAATTTATTCCCAAAAATTTTCCTTATAAAGTTATTTAAAAGTGCTGTTTGATAACCCGATAATCTAAAATAAAAGAATTAAAATGCAATTTAAAACCCAAAAATAAATGGGCCCGTTTCTATTCTTGTGTTTGAAATGGTTATAAAGATTTTTTTTAAAATTTTTCAATTTATTTCGTTTATTTTAAAAAAAATTATTAAAAAATTTAAAAAAAGGTCATTTAAATCATTAAGATTAATTAAAAGGGGAAAAAAAATATAATTTTGGCCCTTTAAACATGATTTTCCCTTTTAAGCTGAAATTTTTCAATTTCAAAAAATTCATGGTTTTCCCCCCCTTTAAAACCCCTTCCAAATAAAAAATAATTAGTTCCTAAAAATTTTAAATGATAAATGAATAAAATAAAAAAATAAAGTTTTTATTTAAAAAATAAACTATGGGGTTTAAAAAATTCACTTCATTTACCAAGAACCATCCAATTTATTAATTAGAGAATAAAATAAAAAATACATATTAAAAAATAAAGTCCGGATTTTAAATTTTGAAAGGGAAAAAACATAATTTTTTTTTTTGGATAGGGGAAAAAAATAAATAAAAAAAAGATATTTAAAAATTTTTGGGAGATTTTTGGTTTACAAAAATAAATTTGTTTTTGATGAATTGAGACAGTTTGCTCATTAGGGGGAAACTTATTTTAAAAAAATTTTGGGATTGGCAAAAGATTTTTAAGGGAAAACCCTCTCAAAATCATATTAAAACGATGCAAATTTTTTAGTAAGCACCAAAAACCTACAAAAATTAAAGGTTTTAAAATTTCATTTTCTTTGCAAAAAAGTCACAAGTTCAAGCTGCGAGTACATAATTAAACCAAACTTTCATTTTGGGGGGAAAATTTCATTCAAAAAATATGATTTTTTTTATCCCGAATTAACCCAGTTTAATCTTTACCATGCTATTTCTCCTGCAAAAGCAAGCCCTCTTATCTTTTTCTCTTTTCTAAAAACCGCACTACAAAATCTTTTTTTGAATCAAAAAATTAATTTTATAACTTTTAATCCAATTTTTTAGGGGTTTTCAATTTCCCTTTTTTTTATAGGGAACCAAACATAATAAGGAAACTAATGGTGATCATTTTAGAAGTTTTTTCAAAGTAGGGGTGAAAATAATTCAAAATTACATGGGTTTAAGAGAAAAAAGGATCTGCAATCTAAAGGATTAAAAGATGAAAAAAAACGTATTTTGGGGCCAACAATTTTTTGTCCCAAACAAAACAATACTGATATTTTGAGCTTGACTTTTTGTCATGGTTAAAAAGCAATTTTAACCCTACGGGTTTTTTGGATTTATATTTATTCAAAACTCAAATTGCCGAATAGTTTTTTAAAAAGTGTTTATGAAAAAAAAATTTGTCAAAACCCTTTTTCAAAAAAAAGTTTGCTCTAAAGGACAAAATTTCTCCCCGCTCCATACCCAAAACTAAATTTTTACCGTACCCCATCCACCGCATACAATTAACGACGTCACCTCCCTTTTAGTTTCGAAACCCACATTGCTGCTTGGCCGTTTTAAGAATACAAAAACAAAAAAAAAAAAGTCCCGCACAACGCAAATCGTATGTTTTCCCCGTTTACTTCTTTTCCTAGTTTTCCTTCCCCCCCGCTCCTCAAAAACATAAATCCCCGTCTCTGGGCTTTTCACTTCAGATACGAGGAGACCAAAAAAAAGGCGGGGTTTAGCGTTTAGAACGGGTTTCCCCTTTTTGTGCTCGAGTGGCCTCAAATTCAAATCTTCAGTCAGTATACATACTACTCTTTTTTTTTTCATACTTGTATTGGGGTAAAAATTCATAATTGATTCATGACCCTTTTGGAAAATTTAAAAAAAATTTTATCGAATTTAAAATTTCATTTGGGTTTTTCAGTTAACCCGGGTTTAACGTTAGCTTTCCCCTTTTGAAGAAGTTGATTTTTGTTTTGCAAAAAAAGGTTTTAAGCCCTTTTTTGGGCCCCGTTTTTTCAAAAAAAAAAAGAGCTTTTCCTTTTAGTTACAAGGTAACCCAAAAATACCACTTCCCCGTTTCTTATTGTTTTTTTTTTTTTTCCCTTTTTAAATTTTGCCCCTAGTAGCCAATATAAGGGTTCTTTTTTAGATAAATTTTTTTTAAAAAAAAATTTTTTAAATTTTAATAATTTAAATTTGACTTGGGCTGGTTGAGATATAAAAATTTTAGGGGTTTTGTAAGGCCCGCTTTTGCTGGCAAAAGAAACCCTGATAATAATAAATTAAGTTTTAATAAAAGAAATGTGTTTTGTTCAAACTTTTTTTTGTTTGTTAAACCTTCTTCTTCTTCTTCTTTTTTTTTATATTTTTTAATAATTTTTTCTTGATTGCAATTTTCAATAGACTAAAGTGGTTTCGGGTAACCCCTATAAACCTGGGTCAAGGTCATTCCTTTTTTGGGGTCCTATGGTTTCCCCTAATCGCATGCTGTCATGTATGTTTAAAACAAAGTGGTTTTCTGGGGTTAATTTTGAACTGTTATGGGGCAGGGATAGATTTGATTTTAAGGGATAAAGGGAGGGGGCAACAAACCGAGAAAGTAAATTTTTTTATCCAGTAGTGGAGACGATGGGGGGGGGATGGAAAAGCTTGGGGATTCAAAATGAAAAAATGAAGAGTGAATGATTTTGTTTTAAATTTAAAAAAAAATCGTTTTCGTTGTTTCTCAAAAATTTATTTTTTTTTTTAAACAAGAATTTTTCCTTTAAATATTTCTTTTTTCCCCTTTTGAAAGATGGGGAGCACATTTTATGTGAAACAAACAACCCCTAAAGGGTTTTTTGAGCAAGGGGTAAATTTTTTTTGGCCAGGCCATGATACCACATTTAAAAAATCTGGAATGCGAAAGTAATTTTTTTTTTGGGGTTTGAATTTGATTAATAATTTGGTTGGAGAAATTGGGAAAGATGACTATTTACTATGGCATATTTAAAAAAATGTAGAGGGGGACCTACAAGTGCCCCTTTTGTTTTTATCTATTTTAAAAAAAAAAGCTTATATTATATGTTAAACAAGACAATTTTAAGCTAACCCTTTTTTGGGGGGAAATTCTCAATTGAATCTCTTGACTGTATCTGGTATCTGTGCCTCCTTTTCCCTATACTTTCTTCCGGGAATTTTGGGCAAAAAGCAGGGGTTTTTTCTCCTGCTTCCCCATTACAAATATCCTTTTATATGATTTTTTTTTTTTGGGGGGGGGGTTTTCTTATTTACAAAAGGGGGTACATTGAAAAGCCGGCCTAATTTTAGTCCTTCAAATTTTTGGGTTTTTTAAAATTAACCAAAAATACCCTTCCCCAACGTGGAAGATAATTTTTCAAATCGGGAAAACACAAACACGAGGGGCCTTAAAGGGACACAAGTTTCAAGCATTATTGGGGGGTTTGGGGTGAATGGGTGGGGATGTCCCCAAGGGGGCATTTTTTTTTCAAATTTACATACTAATTGGACACTAAAAACTCCCTTTAAAAGGGGGTTCCCCAATTTTTACTGATTTAGTCAACAATATAAACATAAAATTTCAATCACTTTTTACCTTTTTTTTTAAACCCCCATAAGTTTTCCCTTAAACACTGTAGTCAACAAGTTAACCAGGAATACCATTCGTTGCAGCTTGATTCCTTCCCCCATTTTATCTGAGGAAATTTTTTAAAGGGGGGGGGAAATTTTATTCAAATTGGAGAAAGTCTTTGTCAAAGAAAATTTGGGTACTATTTTAAACAATAACCCCATATCGTCTAAAGGGTTTTTTTAAAGAATTGAGGGATTATGAAAAGCAGAAACCTGATATCACATTGTGTTTTCCCCTTTAAAGCCAAAAATTTTTTTTTCATGCATTTCTTTTTCAAGAATGGGTCAAAAAAATTGTAATGGGGTTTTTGGCCTACCTTTGCATTTTATGCATCACTCCCACATTGTTCCCCCCAGAAAATTTTAGGGAAATTTAGAAATTTTTGATAGACTCCCCCATTCCCTTTTTAAAGATTCAGCCCTATTCAAAATTTGGGGGGCCAATGAGGCTTTTTATATTTGACCCCCAGCCCCTTCCCAGCCTCAATACTCGGTTTACCCTTTTCCGCACTCTTTTATTTTTCTTTTTTCTTTTTTTTTTCTGTATTCATTTTCAATTCATGTTGAATTTTTTTCTTTGTTTAGGTTCATGGGGGAAAGCTCAAGGGCTCCCAAGGGTAGATCAAAGTGTTGAAACCTGGAATGAGATATTCGTTTGGGTAATGAATTTTGTCTACATTGTGGGACGCAAAGGATTTCTGAATCCTGAAATCAACCCCACCCGTTGGGATATTAGCCCAAGAATTATTTAGCTTTTGGGGCTTTAAAATTCTTGTGTTTTTTTATGATCCTTTGTCCGATATAGAAATTGCATGCTTTTATTTCCAAATTTTTTTATAAGAAAAAAAGCAACCTTCTTATTTTTTTGGAAAAAAAAAACAAGATTAATAAGGGGCCCGAAAAATTCAAGTTTTTATGAAAATTTAAAGGGTCTGAAAATTGATTAATCACAAATTTTCTTTATACCCTGGCTAAACATTCTGCTTAGGGTTTCTCATGTTTTATATTTTTACTTTGTTTTTTTGGCACATGTTTCTATTTCAAACATACAAGAGAAAGGGAGGCGGAATTGAGCCCCCGACTTTCATCCATGAAAAGTGAATACACAGATGAAAAGCCATCGAATTTTCATGCATGATTAGGGGTTAACATTTATTTTAAACACTTTTTA
>JBBMOL010001115.1:0-27504 GCA_037954665.1 Laguncularia racemosa
TGAGGCGACGGGCCTAGCAAGGATGATCTTCATTCCTCATTTCAGAGGACACCTTGGAGTCAGGACTAAGGACCATCAATTGATGCATGCGATTATTGGTACGAACAAATAATAAAATGATTTGACATTGATAATCTTCGACGGTGTATGTTGCAATGCCACGTGGCCTCCAACCGCACAACACCAGAAAAGCCAGGGAAACAATTATTCATGTGCTTATTTCTCTCTACAGCCACGCGTCTTGAACGGGTTTTTATGTACGTGATCATAACCCCCCCCCCCCCGGGGAAAGAGAATATACCGTAAGTTTTCGAATCATGATAAATACTGATAAAAAAATAAAATGAAATAAATTTGTTTCATGTTTTGTGATTAAGTCTTTATAAAATTCCAAAAACAGATCTATCTTGATTTCACAGACTTTTGAATATTTAGGTGTGTTTTGTCTTGCGTTTCCCCAGTGAGGAGGGGCTTATTTCCTTCCACGTTAGAAAGAATCTTACCGTATTATTATTTTCATTTTTTTCTCTATCATTCCTTATCTATTGCTGACATTGTCAATAAATGCGTTGAGGCATAGTTGATTCAGCATTTTCCTATTACATCTGCCTTCACGATGGACAATACTTTCTCATGCCTTAATAATACTATTGTCTTCCTTTTCTTTTTGTTGGGGTATTTGAAATAATTGGACAATAATAGCGTAACTAATTATTTGTATGTTATAGGTAAAGGGACTTTATACCAAGAAATATCGAGATAACTATTTGTATTTGTCTTCAAAGTATAAATAGGTTTTAAGTGAAGCAAAATTATATATAAAATAAATGTCACAAAATATCGTAATACATTATTTAGATAATAAATATAACAATATATGATATGCATACAATATCTATGTTTGTCCATGAGTATAAATGGAGGATAGATTTTGTATATATACGATGAAATTAATACATTTGTAACATAAATTCAATAATTTCATTAGTACGAATACGTATGATAAATGTAAATAAAATTTATCCTTGATTTACAATACTTTTTTATCTTTGCACTTGAATAAAAGTGTATAGTTATTCTGAAGAATATCATATATATTAAAAGAGAGATAAATCTATAATATATAGGTTACATCTATAGGTACAACACTTTTTTTTTTTTTTAACTTGCAAGTTCAAGGCTATTGAGGAACCAACAAGATTTATATGGCTATATATTTAGCTCAATGGCTTCGAGAATTTTCTTCTAGTTTTTTCTTTTCAATGGTTCCTTTTGTATTTTAGAGGAGATGTGATCAAGGAAAGAGATATACTAAAAACAAAAATCTAGAGTGAAATGGATTTCGTATGGTGATAGAAATACAAAATTCTTTCACCAAAATAGAAGAGCAAAAAAAAAGGTGTTGAGAATCAAGGATGAATTTGGAGAGTGGAAGGATGAGAAGCAGGAGATCTACATTTTCTTTAGAGAGTTTTATAACATAATTTATCAAGTAGAGGAAAGCATACAATGGGAAGCTATGCTAGATGATTTGCCTACCATAGTAATTAGAGAGATGAAAGTCTCATCAAAGATGTTTGTATGGAAGAGGTAGAGGAAGTTGTTTTCCAGTTAGGAGTGAAAAAAGCATGGGGACCTAATGGATTTATAGGTATCTTCTTCCAAACTTTTTGGAATGTTATAGCTTCTTTAGTTTTTGAAGCAATTTCTCTTCTCTTTTTTTTTTTAAATCCGGTAACATCCCTTGTCTTTGCAATGAAAGTAATTTAATCTTGATTATGAAAGTAAAAAATCCTTGAGAATTAGGTCAATTTTTCCCTATTAGCTTATGCAATTTCTCCTTCAAAATTATCTCTAAGATTTTGGCTAATAGGTTGAAACCATTATTAAATAAGCTAGTTACCACGTTTCAAAATGCTTTCATCTTTGATCAAATGATTCAAGATAATATAGTGGTTGCACATGAAGTCTTCCACCATCTAAAGCTTAAAAGAAAAAATAAAAAACAATTATGTGCTATTAAAATAGATATGATGAAAGCATGCGATAGGGTTGATTGGTCATTTCTAAAGGAAATCTTAATCAAGTTAGGATTTCATTTTAAATGGGTGAACTAGATTATGACCAATGTGACAATAGTTTCATATAACCTTATGCTTAATGGCAACCGAATTGGTAAAATTAAACCTATAGGGGGAATTTGACAAGGAGAGCCTATATCTCCATATCTATTCCTTTTAGTAGCATATTCGCTCTCTCAAATGATGATTGAAGTAGCAACTAGTCGCTTTATTAAAGGCATTAAACTGACCAAAAATTGTCTTGAATTTTCACATTTGTTTTTTTTGTAGATGATTCATTATTTTTCATGGAGGCAAATGTGACCAATCTTCGTAGATTGAAGAACATTCTAAATATTTATTGTCAAGCTTTAGGGCAAGCCATTAATTTCTAGAAATCAACAATCGTTTTTAGCAGAAATAGTCTTATACTAGACGGAGAGAGATGTAGTAGAGTGATGGGTATCCCACTACAAAATATTATTGGCAACTATCTTAGCATTCTAACAACATGGGGAAAATCCAAGTCAACGGCTTTAGCAACTATAAAGGAAAATATAGGACAAAAGCTTCAAAGATGGAAAGGAGCCCTACTGTCTTATAGGGGTAAGGAGGTCTTGATTAAGTCAATTGCATATGCGGTGCCAACTTATAATACAATTGTTTTTAAATTTCCTAAGAAATGGTGTGAAGAAGTCCCGGCTATGATAAACAAGTTTTGGTGGGAGATGATTCTAATGAGGGTAAAATACAATGGAAAAGGTGAGGGAGTTTAGCTATCTCAAAAGAAATGAGAGGACTAGGCTTTAGAGATCTAGAGGCATTAAATGATGCCATGCTTGGTAAGCTAGCTTGGAGATTACATCAAAACTTGCATTGGTTATGGACTCAAATTCTTAAGGGGCTTTATTTTCTTAATAACAACTTCATAGAAGCAAAGACTAGAGGAAAGGCTTTTTAGATATGGACAAGTATCTTTAGAGGAAGGGAAGTTATTAGGAATAATAGTTGTCGACACATAGGGTCAAGAAATAAGTGAATAATATTACAAAAAGAATGGTGTAGCTAGTTAATTTTAGGGTTGAAGACAGAAATAAAGTGAATGAGTTAATTTATCCAGAAAAGAGAATATGGTTAAAAGACAAGGTCAAGTAGGTTTCCCCTCCACCACTCACCCCAAAATTGCAAACCAAGTTTGTCAAATCCCCCTTATTTCTTTTGGTATGGATGATAGATTGATATGGCTACTACAAAAAGATGGAAGTTACCATGTAAAATCGACTTATCATGTTGTTTTCAAATTAGATCCTTAGTATCCAGTAAATTGTCCCTCATCTTCACGTGTGATAAATGAAGAGATTTGGAAATTAATTTGGGAAGCTAAGTGTATGCTAAAAGTCAAACACTTTTTATAGTAGTTGTGTATAAATTCAATTAGTTCTAATTCCAACCTGTACAAGAGAAAAATTAAAGTTGATCTAACATGTTAATTTTGTAGGGAGGAGACCATAGTGCATTTGACATTGTTTTGTCCTTAGACAACTCCAATTTGGTTAGAGATTTTAAGAAGAAGACATGATTTTTTTTCTCTTTGATTAATAGAAAAACAAATGTGTGTGCTGACTGGGTTGCATCCTAAGGTGAAAAGGGCTTGTGTCTTTGTTTTTGGGAAATTAATTCCCTAAGTCCTTTAGTTCGTCTTATCAATGCTGATTATGTAACTCCTCCTCCAAACATTTTGTAATTTGTTGCTATTTTTCTAATATAATCATTTACTTATCTTTTAGCCTAAAAAAAATTCTTTTATATTTTAATCTATAAACAAAATGGCTAAGTGGCAATGCTTATATCTATTCTTTATTGATGAGATTCCCATCATCTTGTGATGTCAGGTAGAAGAGATAAAAGGTAAGACACTAAACATGAAAAACGTATTAGCACAACTATATATTTCTAAATTCTAGAAAACACACCATTGCTATCAACAATTTTAGTTGTTAACTTAGCAAATCACCATTTATTTATGCCATTTTATTATGTTTAGCCATTCAATTTGTTCCCTTGATTTGCTTTTGAGTCCTTTAAGGATGATTTTTCTTACATAGATGCAGTTTCTATATATAATTTGGATTCTTAGATTATTTGAAAAAGTGGTAGATCATCTGAATTTAACCCAGTGTAGTGCATGATCATGTTTCCAAGGTTACTGATATCATCTCTTGTAGAGATGTGGATCATCCTTATCTAGAATTACTTGATCTTGGAATTGATGATAAAGATATGAATGTAGTGGAGGAAAGCTATTTAAGTATGGTTGGAAGGACTATTTAAGGGAGCTTTATTTTGAACTAAAACATGTGGCAAATCGAGTTGGTGATAGCGGACCAAAGATCGGTTATAGGTCATTTTTCTTGCATTTCAAATTAAGAAGAGGAAGCATAAAATACTATTATGAAAATTTAGTTTTAAGATAATGGGCCTTTGGGAGAAATTGCATGGGCCTAAACTTGACCCCATTACATTATTACTTATACATTAGACCATCTAGAAATGTGAATGGAAAAACTATGGAAGATGGGAGGTAGAACCATCGGTTAATAGAATTGAAGTGATGATCATTTACTTCCAAACTTTGCATATGAAACTCGAACTACATGTCCTTCGGATTAGGGTTTCAAAAATTCTCAAAGAATGTAAATGGCATTATAGTCTATGAGCAAACTGATTGAGACTTAGTTTCCTATTTGTGAATTTCCAAATTCCTGAATAGCAACAATTTTTTTATGGCCAAACTTTAGGTTAAGATAATGTGATATTGCTAAGTAACATGAACTACCATAACGAGTGCAAGGTAATAAAGAACCTATCAAGACTAACAGAATTAAGACAAGAAACTATTGGGAAGATCCTATCGAAGATCTGAGGCCTAATAAAAGAAGTAAACTTAGAAAGCTTTGCAAAAGTCTAGGGTGAGAACAAATCACAATGTCCTGGATTTTTACTTTGCAACCATTAAACCAGAGACTAATGCTAATGGGTGGAGAGAAGGGACTACTGTGGTGCAATTAAAGGTCAATAATAATAGTTAACCATAATAGAAAAAATGTTGATGAAAAATTATTTTCATTTCTAAATAGAGGAAATCATTTGAACTATCTTTTATTAACATTTTCCACAGTTATTATCAACCATCACTAGGGAACAGATGTTGTCATTGCCTTTCATCATCCTTGCCATTAAAAAGCTATTTTTATGTATGTACAATCTCTTGATATTGTTATGATGATATTCCACAATCATAAAATTTTGATTGGAAACAAATGTGGAAAAATGTTTGGAAAGCAATCTTCAAAAATAAACACACCTTAAGTCCACTATCCAACAGTGACACTTAGTAAGAGATCTAGCAAAAGTAAAATATAAAAATTCTCATTACTAGTTAGGTTATCATTAGGGTATAATGAATGGGGTGATACAACATCTTGTTTGAGTATAAGTGTGACTTGAAAATTCAAAAATCCAACTTTATTCATATTAGATTTTTTAGCTTGAGCTCAATGACAATTAGTACTTGAAAAGCTCAATCTCGATTTAATTGGGCTCATTTATTTTGAAAAAACTATATTCCTTTTTAATTATTTAAAATTTATATCAAAACTCAAACTTGACTCAAGATCAATTTATAATTAAACTCAACTTAGGCTAGAATAGGCTTATAAGTTTATCCAACCAAAGTTTCTAAAATTAATACTTGACTTTAGTAAACTATTTGATCTTAATAAGATTGTAGGCAAATTGAATTTAATTAACATTGTGTTTGGATTGATAGAAAGGAGTGGAAGCAGAAGGAAATTGATGAAAATGTTGTATTTTTCAACTTAAATATAGAGTGCAAATGAGTAGAAATAAGATATAATTATAAAACCATCCTTTATAATACTGCTAGTCATAATAACACTAAGGGTGATTTTGTGAAACACCAACTCTATTTCCTTTTATTTTTTTCTATTTCCTTTATAATTTACCAAACACAATCTAAGTAATAAATCAAATTCGAATAGCTTACCAACACTTTGATGCACAACCTTAGTTGTTACTCAAAAGGCGTTTGACGATCTACGTTACATGAGAACACAAACTATATATTTTCATTGAAATTGCATATATAATAGGAGAAAACCCTTTTATATATAAGTTGTGAGTAACAGCATCTATATACTAATATAAGTAGAATCTGCCATAGCCATAATACATAAAATCACACGTTAAACTATTTTTTTTTTTAATTGATCTACTCATTAATGAGCCTATTCGGATATTCCCGCTCGGCTCGTTGGACAGGGCATGTAAAGTGTTTTGAGCTATTCGTAGACCTTCTTTCCAGCTATCATATTTGACATAAAATGGGCCGAAGCGATTAGAGATTGGATGTAGTAGAACATAAATTCCACATCCATTAAGGGCATTTTCCCTACTTAGGGTATTCTGGAAGTAGAAATGTTATCTTAACAAGTTAATATATAGTACTTAAGAGTGAAAATATTAAATTTTGATTTAATGACTTGGGGAGTAGTTATTTCTATTTTTTTTTTCCTAAGATATTGGAATAATAGATGATGTTGGAACGAATCCTCTCTCTGTGTGATTTTCCTATTTGAATGATTTTATGGGTTCCTTATTAGGCGTGTGAATCCAGCCCTATATCTACCCTTTTCATTTTAAAGTACTATGTGAATTGAGTTACTCTAATTATTAAATATCCGAAGAAAATCCGATTTGAAATCTGTATTAACAAATTACAAAAAAAAAATAGTGAGGCCCATTATACATAGATCTTTGCTTCTTAGGGCCGGAGAGGGATGACTGTTGGGAGCTTAGTGCGGCTTTCCAGCAACTTATGGTTAAGAGTGCATATAATCTTATAATACTGCTCATCTGGATAGATTTTAGGTTAGTACAAAGAATCCTAAGATAAGTTATGAGTACTTTTATAGGATAAGATATTCACTTTAAAACTTGTATTATAAAATATACATAATATAATTTCAAGATACTTTATATTTATTTTATAAAATATTATTAAATAGTACTAATAAATAAATAATAAATAATAAAATTATAATTTTTTATAATAAATATTTTAATAAAAAATAAAAAATAAAAAAACTTAAATCCATACATCAATAATTCTAATAATTCTAAATAGTTAAACCTAATATATTCTCTGTTTTTTTTCTTTATTTTTTCCCATTTTCTTCTCTAACTTTAAATTTTCTATTTTTTTCCTTTTGCTAAGCAGTAAGATCATAGAATTAGAATTATTAAAATAAAAAAAATACCTTTTTTTTAATTTAATATATTTTATTATAAATTCCATAAATTTTACATATTAAAAATTAATAATTTATATATAAATGACCTTTTTTAATATCACATAAACTTAAATTTACAAAAAAAAAAAAAAATTTACGGATCTTACACAATACTTTATACCCTATAGATTTTAAAAGATATAAAATATAAAATGATTTCAAGATATTACAGAATATGTTTCAATTCCAAAAATTAAAAACCTATACCTTACAAGATAACATAAGAGTAAGATCTTATATCCTATCCACCATATACTTGCTCACCCCTATTTATAGCATATTTTTCAGATTTTTTTTTTCTTTATTTATTATTATTATTATGATGTAAAAACATGTACTAAATTATTCATTAGTTATGGGAGACCCTATAAATCCCCAACTATGACCTTTTCCACAAAAATACTACTGAATAATTTTAATGTTTTGATTATAACAAATAGGGTAAAAAATCTGAACAACACTGCTGCAAACAAATATACCTTCAATCCATTGCATTCTTGTTTGCTCATATAATCATAGTACTTAACTAAACAGTCACTAATCACCAGGCTACATCACATGCCAAAGTATGCGTTCATTCGCGCACCAACTGCGTATTGTCACCACAAACTGTTGCATTTGCATCTATCCTAATAAAGCAAACGGTAGAATCGGAAACTTCATCAGCTAATGTTACAGTGTTTTAAACTTAAAAGGCTAAATTAGAATGAAAATTGAGGTGTATTGTATGCTGTATTGGTAGTTATGGAATATGATATATTCCTTTTGAAGTTATTATAAAAGGCGATACGACAGATCGATGAAGAGGATGAGGAAGTGACGAACGGGCCACGGCACCACATTCCAGATTTGTACTGTTAGATAGTCTCAATTATATGCATCTATAGATATACTAGCAACCATACATAATATGATGTGAAAACATTGTACCGATTACGAGTTGTTCTAGAAATGAGAATTGTTTGATAATAGCTCTATATTTACCTGAGTTCATCTTTCACTATTGTTGGATCGAGCTTGAGCTTCGACAAGCTCAAATCGATTGGAAAGTTCAGTTAAAATGAATATAATATTTTAACATTAATTGAATGAAAGAAGTCTCGGAAACTTACTATAGCAAAGCAGGTAGCTGACTGACTAAACAAACTTTTCTTTTATCAGGTAGAGGATTGTCTTTGCCTGCACTGCTCATTTGGCGACAATATTTGGCCGGTGTAGCTTGAGCTTTGCCACCCTCTTTTTCCCCATTGTAGGTGCAAACAATTGTTGAAATAACTTGGTCTTGGTTCGCATACTTGACCGATCTTGTCCAGCACAACAATGCTGCCGCCATTTTCATTGGCACGCCCACCTCCGTGCCAGATTCCAGTGAAAAACAAATAATGATCTTCATAAACAAATTCTCAAGACTACATGGAGCAACACGAGAAACCAGTTTCCTTGAAAAATTGCGTCTCTCTCTCATATAATCCACCAAAAGATGTACAATCAATAAAAAACCGACCAATGGCAACTCAATTAACGAAAAAACTCACGGGAAAATCCTCTCCTCATCTTTTCCGTCCCATCTTTCCATGTTCGTATAATATCAGATCGGATCTGCCCCTCTAGTATGGTAGAATACAGCAAAATCATGATAAAAGACATATAAGAGCTCTGAGTGCTCAGCAAGAATCACATACAAGAAAGAATAAATAGGAAAAAAGTTCCCATGCTCCAAATAGTGTCCCCATCCATGTCTACTCTAATCACATGTTTTCATGTAAAAGCAAAATAGAAAAACGATATTGGAATATATCAAATAATATATCATACGTGGTAGCATGTAATTATTATTGACACGAATTGAGACACCGTACAGGAACATGGAAACTTGATCCAACAAATAGTATTTGCAGCAACTGTCTATTGATGTCAAACTTCAATACTTGTTTCAGCAGAGTTTGATTGGGCTCTTGAGACCGCAATTTTTGCAGCCACCTCAGCAACAACAAGCCTAGTCAATAGCAACCCAGCAATGAAAGCCGCCACCATCAACATAATAAAAACTGCATTCCAGCTCTCTGCGGATAAATAGCCAGTTAACAACGGTCCAATTGCTGCCCCAACAGAACCAGTTCCGTCTATAATTGCTGTCACAGTAGCAAGTGCTCGTGCATTCCCCTTCAAAGAACTATGAGTTCCCAAGTCAGCTGAGACAGCAGTTGTAATGAGAGCATAAGGCCCATTAACAAGAAACCCTGTGATAAACATAAGTACAATGTTTATCGGCAAGGAAATGTAACCATAGCTCCTGTACAAGAAGAGGGCAGGAATTGCACAGTACAAGAAACTTGCAGCTGTTATAGCCCTTGCATCAAGACGATCAGAAATGTGGCCAGCCAAGATGCCTCCAAGCACTCCTCCCACATCAAATAATGTAGACAAGTTTCCAGATGCATCACTTGATAGATACTCACCATCAATCTCTGCGGAAAGATTGAAAAAAAGGGGAAGAAAATTGATGAGAAACGGCTCCACAGTTGTGACCAAGAACGCATTCATGAATTTCAATCAAGACTTGATGGAACTTTTCACAAGCATTGCATCAAAAGCAGTGTTTAAGCAAAGAAATCGAAATTCTTCCACATTAATGCTGCTGAAATACTAACAAGAATACACATCTTGTACAAAGGTCAAGTGAAAAGATTGATAGGATGACAAATGGATATACCTGTCTCGCTGATGTAGAAAGGCAACCAATAGAGAAATGTGTAGGCGACCATCTTGGCAAAGAGAAGGCAGAGAGCAAAAGCTGCAACCCCGGGAATTTTCCAAGCCTCAATGAACCCGACTGCTTTCTCCTTATCCTCTGATTCTGGCCCAAGTAAAGGTTCTCCTACTTCCTCTTCCATATCTGCAGTTTTTTTGGGAGAGTGCAGACTATCTTCATCAATCTCGACTCCAACAGACTCAGGACTTACTGGCAAAATCACAAATACCACTAGACCAACAAGTGCAATTATAAGCGCAGGCACCACAAAAGACCAACCCCAGCCATAGCTCAACATAGCGGAAGCAAGCAAAGAGCCGGTGATGTTTCCCACTGACGTATGTGCATTCCAGATGCCCATAATCAAGCCTCTTTTCTGTTTACCAAACCAATTTCCAACAACTGCCACAACAGAAGGCCATCCAGTCGATTGGAAGAGACCCGCAAGCATTTGAGCTACCAAAAAATAATAAAAACTATGTATAGAAGCCCAATATCCAACACCAAAAAGTGATGTGAATGTAGCGGTTCCAATCATTCCTACCGTTAAAAAGATCCTTAAATTTGATCTATCACCCAATTGTCCAGAAAAATACATTCCAAATGCATATACTGATAGGAATGCAACATCAAGGTCACCGAGCAAATCAGTTCCATCTGTTCCATTAAACGGTGCCCAACCACTTTCATCTAGGAGTGACTGTGACAAAACACCGGTTAAATTTGGATTTTGTGTGTGATTAGCTCCCCTTGACAGAAGGATTTTCACATTTAAAGCATCAGCAGGGTCAAGGGTGCTTTTGACAACACTCAATACTTTTCTGTTGGCATGATAACATGTGTATGCAAAGAATGTTACAACTAACACTATGATTTGATGAGTCCTGTATGAAAGGGGGGCTCTCTTTATGAACTCAACAACCCGAATACCCACTGGTTTGTCATATCCATCCCTGGGTAATGATGATGATTCCAATAAAGAGCCCATGCGAAACTTGCTGCTTTGATGAAGAGGAAGAAGCCAGCTTCCCTTAAAACAATCCTGGAAGAACCTCTGTTGAGACAGAGAATATCAAAAAGACTGTACATTGAATTGAACAAACAACATTATACCAGTCATGTGCTATGCCCTAAGTAGTAATTTTATCGCCATAAGCACTAATTAATTGCCATTACCGCTACCAATTGTTCAGTATTAGACGAATATAAATACAGAATTACAATGAACATAAGACTCCGTGAAATAAATTCTCCCTAACAAATATTACAAAATTCAATCCTAACTTGGATTGTACTAAAGAGGACACCAGATTTAAAATCATAGCCAATTTTAGTATTCCAGCACTAAATAGCGAAGTGTCTCATCTCTCAAGCAACAAAATATATAGCTCTACCCATCATCCACGATTTCTAATTCCACCAAATCTGTCGGGCATAAATTCATGTACACTCATACATGTACAACCATGCAAGAAACATGCTTAAAACTTACAAACAGATAGAAACCCAAAAAAAAAGATAAAGCATACCGAAACTAATCACCAGCACGTAGTCCAGACCAAAGATGAACCACTTTTCATCTCCTTATGCAACTTCTTAGCCATATCTCTGGGCCTTATAAGAAGAAGTTTAAGAACATAGCAGAGACACCCATGTCTGCGAATTATATCTTGTCTTCTTTTTTTCTTTTTTTTCCAAAATTTAATGACAAATTACATTGGAGAAAGTATGAGAGAGACCTGTTTTCTCTTCTTTTAGTTAAGAACTAAGAAGAAAGAAAAATATTTCAAAATATAGGAGAAACAATTAACATAAGCTGAAGAGAAACGCTCGCCTTTTTTTTTTTTTCCTTCCCCAGTAAGATACGCGGTTTCAAAAGTTGGGTTGACTCTGAAATCTCTCTTTTCTCCTGTTGTTCCAGAATTTTGTTCTGTTTGCTGCTGTTGCACTTGGGAACTTGAACAAACAAGAGAACTTGAAGACCTTTTGGAGTTGGAGTTGGAGTTGCGGTTGCAGCGGGAAGACAGGATCACGTTTTTTAGACTTTAAAGCCAACATGCCAATAATATTTTTATTTTTAGACATGGAAATACCGATTCCACCCTTCCATTATGTTCTTGTATATTATTATAGTTTTTACATTTTAGTCTTAGTTGTCCCCGTGCGTATATGATATGACTAAAGAAGCCCTGGCAATTATTCATATGCATTTGCTATTTATAATGGACAACTAACTGCGATCATATCGTACGTTCTCCATATATTTGTTTTAAATTATTATTATTTTAATTCTTAACATCTTCGACTATCAGTTATTATATTAAAACTGATACTATTGGCCCCAGTTATCACTATGTACTATGATGAAAAACATACATACATACATATCTAAGATCTTTGGCTTCAAACATATACGTGGATAATATATTAATATAGGAATCGCGTTCCCCTGCAATCTTTTTATACCTTTCTTTTTACTGTTTTGAGTTTTATTTTAATTATTTTCTTTAAACAAGTAAAAAATAATAGATTAATATTTGATTTAAAATATTAGCAAGAAGAGTAAAAAAGAAAAAAAAAAATCATTCGTTTACCGTGATATTCGTAAGTTGTTTGTCCAGATTAGTAGAAATTAACCAATAAAGTAGGTGCAGGTGATGAAAAGAGACAGATAAGGCATTTGGTAGTGTTAGTCGCCTTGCTTCCCATGGATATGATATGAGCACCACAAACAAAATGGTGCGAACACAAGGCTTCTCATAGCTGGCCAACACAAGGCACCATAGAAGCACGTGTGTCTGTGTGTCAAACCAAACAACACCCTTATGATAGCTGGCCAACACAAGGCTTCTCATAATATTATATTATACATACAGCATATAAATATATATGATTGCTTGGTCTTGCTCCACAAATTATGTTTCTACCGAAAAAAATAAAAAATTTCCAATTTAATAGCAAGCATTTTTTTAAAAGGAAAAGCGAATAGTTGTTGCCTCCATTCATTTTTTAATATGCTAAATAAGCAAATTAAATTTTTTTTTTTATTTGCACATTTTATCATATATATATATATATATAATTAATATTAAAAACTAGGATAATTTTGTTAATATAACTTTTAATAAATACTTTAAAAGGATACGTTAATGAACCATTTTTATAATAGACCTGGATGAATGCATTAGTGAGCTTGCAAAGAGAAATGGATTATTAGAATAGAATGCTTATAAATTAGTAGTAATGATATTCAAAAGGAAATTTTTATCACGAAATCATCGATGACTTAGCCGTTATTATAATTTTTATCACTTTTTTTATTTTTATTTTTATTTTTAAACACGCCCTTTTACTGTACCATCTCAGTCAGCCTTAATTCTCGAGATGAAGTTTCTCAACAAACATCATATTCCACAAATTAGGAGAGTGATGAATAAAAAGGTTAATTTATATGCCCCTTTATATTTCCGAGCACTAACTGTAGGCATAGTAAAGAAGTTGCTCCAAGTGAAGGTTGGGAAGTGATTTTTTATAGATAGGAATCGTGGAAAAAAAGGCTTAAATTATTGGGAAGAGAAATTAGTTTTTAATAAATTTTATTTTATATACCTATGCTTTTATCATTTGTCATTTATATATTTGTGTTTTATTTTGATATGTCTCTTTGATTAGTTTATAATAATTAATTTATTAAAAAATATTATTGAATATGTTCAATTAAATAATGTAATAAAAATAAAACTTGTAAAATAATCATAAAATAGTAGAAAATTTTGGAAAAATAAAAAATAAAATAGGTGACCCGACAGTATAGATGGGTCATACAAATTAATTATAATGGTGGATGCGAAGCCTATCTAGGTGGTTTAAAAGAAAAAAAAAATGAAAGAAAAACTTAAAAGGAAAAAAAATCACGCAATTGGCTTTGATTTTGTTTTGTAATTTTCATTTGGTTTAATTTGAAAAATTCTTAAAACCAGAGTAAAATGTACTAAGGAAAGCATAAATGGATTATTTTAATTTTCATCATCTCGATTTATAAATTAATAATTGAATTTTTTTTTTTTAATTTGAACAACTTTATGGCATTATAAATGATGCCATCTATTTTGTAATAATTTCAACGATGTTAATATTTTAAAAAGTAAATTAAGGGAAATTAAAAGAATATAAATAAAGGTAATCCAAATCCAAGCAAAGCTAATATTAAAATGTACAAACCGCAAATAGAGTGCAAAGTGGAAACAACTCCGGGTCTTTGGTAATACTTAATATTTATAGACGTCCAGAAGATGAGATTGTTGGATCCTTTCAACTTATTCCCTCCCACCAAACCAAAATGGTCATATACCGTTTAATTATTCAATCTAATTCTTTCATCTCTCATCTCTCTCAACCAAACTGACGATTTGATTACTAAATTTTTTTCAACCTTGAAAGCACGATTACTTCCAATTCCACTGGTTGAACTATCGTTGATAATATATACTGTCGGTTAAGCTTTGTTATCAAGATAGCACAATGCAACAAAAACATGGCATCATAACACACGGAACACAGCACTATTACAACCACCTTCTTGCACTATATGTTTGGTGCTTGGTGTTTAAGAGCATTAGAAGATTTTAGGGTTTTTCTCTTTTATGTTTAAGGCATTTGTTTTGTCATGACATTTTTTAGAAGATTTAGGAGTTTTTTCTTACACATTTCCTTTTTTTTATATATATATATTTTACCCTATTTTTATGGACTTTTCGTTTAATGTCACACATGTGTTCTGGAAACCAAACATTAAGAGTTTGTCCATCAAGTAAAATCATAGGAGCCCAACGTTACCTTAATGTCCTAAAATGGAATGGAAATGGAAAGAGAAAGCTTTCAATTTTTTTTTTTTCTAAAACTAAATTATAATTTACAGATAGGAATGCAAACAAAAGTAATTGCAACCAAATAAACAAATCTTCATTGGATATTTACATTGTCAAAGAAAAAATGGAAAAAAGTTGTGCATTATGTTTTATCTTATTTACATGATATTGGGAGAAAATTTTAATATGATATTTCATCGATTTTTTTTTATTTAAAATTGTATCCCTTTTTTAAAACCATTTAGTTTTATTCATCATATTAAACGATTCAAACCAATTTGAAAAATTGTTAAAATCAAATTGGTAAAAATATTGAGCAAGATTTTCACTCCTTTTTTTTCTTTAAGTTTTGTAAATTTGTTTACTTAAAATATTATAATGTGCAATAAATAATTAAAATTATAATAAAAAATAACGTCATGATAAGATTTTAAAAATCTAATAATATATTTATATATTCAAAAAAACTTCTAAAGTAACGACTTTACAAAAGTTGATTTTCAACGGGGCGGCATTTATAATTTCATCGGACTTCGTTTAAGCAGACAGTCGACTGAACTGAAAGGGTATCTTTGTCAATCTGTCAAAATTCGTGCGTTACTGCAGCGGAAGCACCGACGTCTAGTGTTGTAATTTCACAGCCCCTTGTAGAGAGATCGTAGAAAGCATATTCGAATATTCCAAAAGGATGGATTATTCCTGTTCCTCTCCTTATCAGTTCAAAGTTCAAACCCCTGCATGTGAGGCATGGGCTTATTGTTAATTAATATTTAGCCATGCCATGCATGTCCCTCTCCCTTCTTGCATCACACCTCAACATTAGCCCATCATCATTAAAATCACTTTACTATATGATATATTTCTAGGGTGTCATTTTCAAGCCATTGCTTGAAAATACCTTTTACACAAATGACACATGATCAAATGAAAAAAATAAAAAACAATTAAAAAGAGAGAGAAAAGACAACTAATTCATGCATCAATAGATTGTATTTTATGTAGGATTGACGTGGAAAATACCTTGGCTCTAAGTTTAAGCAGTATAATTAATAGTCAATAGAGTGAGATTCCAAAAATTTACTTGTCGATCTGATGAACTAATGTTTAATAAAAAACAAAAAAAAAAAAAAAGTAATTACCGTGATAAATGTATTGGCCCCTAACAAAGGACTTTTGCTTAATGGATGAATTTATATTAATTCCGGAGTGACCATTTCGTAATGTATATTGTATAGTAATTCCAATAGGGGTGTTTATGGAAAAATAAAGGCAGTTCGATGGGTGAATAGTTCTTCAAGAGTATGAGGAATGGATTGCTACACATATTATTTTAAATAATAGATTTCTTTGTTTATAAAATTATTACTATATACTTAAAAATATAATTAAATATAATAATAACTCTTCTATAAGGATTAAAAGAAAAACGAAATAATTATTAAGGTAAATAATAAAGATTTCCTCTTACCTTTATTTTATGTATAGATAAAATGAGTAGAAAGACTCCATTCCTACAAAAATACACAATCTTGTTCTTTTTCTGTCAAATCATGTCCCTGTACCAAAAGGCCAATCAGGGTTTTAAATTACCCATTTTATCCATTTTTTCCTACCCCTTTTTGGTAAAGAAACACAGAGGAAAACTTTCTTTGGGTTCCAAGAATAATCATTCAATCTCAGCTTTAAGAAGACACTTAAAGGTAAGTTTTGATATCAAATTTAACGCGGAACAAGAGAGAAATAAGAATTTTGATACCAAATTTGATGCAAAAAGTGAAAACAGAAATTATAAAAGGGATAAAATATTAAGAAAAAGTATAGAAATCTATAAAAAAAATCTAAATAATAAATATATGAAGAATATGTTAAGAAATTATTAAGAAATAAATAAGTATATATATATATATATATTATTAAAATGAAATAATAACCTAAAAATGATATATCGAATAGTCTCACACTACCAAATTGAGATGATGACCTTACATCATCGATGATTTGTATATCCTCATATCAAATTAGATTTAGACTTCACACCACCAAAAGAAGAAGATCGCATCACAATAATCTTGTAGAAAATTAATTTCTTCTATCAATTCAACGTTTCATCATTATAAATTGATTACACGTTTTGCCTATTTATAAACATAATTAAACTCAATATTTTAGCAAACTAAGATATTTGTTATTTAGAGTTAGGATATTAATCTAATCAAATAAGAAACTAATTTTAATTATGTCCTAATAATAAGGGGGAAAAAATCTAAATATTAATAAATTTATATCTAATCTAAATAACATAAAACAAAATAAAATCTATTTGTTTTTTCTAGTTCGCAATAGTTTTTGGATATATTAGATATTTTAGTATTAAGCTAAAATTTGAATAAAAATAAAGAAAAAGTCAACTTACGATAGTTCTTGGTTTATCAAATTTCTAGATTTAAGCTCTTTTTCCTCATTTTCTAATTCAACAATTTCCCCACAAAATAATTAAAATTAGATGTATTTGAATTTGGATAAAAATTAACCATTCCAAGTCATTATGAGTCACAAATTTATGGCTTTTGCCCTAAGTAGTAAACAAGCAACCCCTAGTTTAAATGGTTGACCAAAGGAGAGCTTGAAGTTTTTTTACTCAAATTTCTTCAAGATTTTTATTTATTTTTCTTATGATTTTTTTATTTAACAATATTATTTCATTGAATTAATTATTATGAATTAGAATAAGTTAACATGTATCAATGGTAGGTGGGATTTTTAACTGACTAAATGGAAGTTTTCTATTATAAAACTCGAAAAACACTAATATTAATGATTCAAATACAAAAAATATGTAAATATTAAGGACTAAAAAGAAGGAAATTTGAGTTAAAAACCCATTGAGTTGTAAACAATGGATTTCTCAATTTATAGATTTTTAGTGCATTCTTCTTCTTCTTTTTAATTTTTCAAGAGTGATTAAGTGACCCTCCACTCCAAGTAGATCATGCCTCCAACTACGAGTATAAGTAGGTTTGTGTGATCTATTTATAATGGTGGTTATGACCTATAATAAATTTTGAGGTGGTCGGTGAAGGCCTAAAGGGTTTGGGATTTTTTGTCCATTTTTCTTTTTGTTTAAATTATTTTAATTATTAATTTTTTATATTATTTAATTTAATATATTTAAGAATATCATTTTTATTAAATTAATTATTGTTGACCAATTAGCAGTGAATACACAAGCTAAGGTGGAAGGAATTTTTAATATAAAGAACAAAGGTCCTCTTTATAAAATTAGGAAAATGGTTTATATCACATTTGATACCTAAACTTTATTCATTTTTACAATTAACTACCTAAAATTTTGAAGTGTCAATTTACTATATAAATTTTATCTATTTTTACAATTAATTACCTTAACTTTGCCATTTTTTATAATTAACTATCTAAATTTTGCTAATTTTTATAATTAACTATCACATTCAAATATTATAAATTACTAAAAAAAGTTTGTAAGTAGTTTATTAGCACTTTTAAAGTTTAGGTAGTTAACTATAAAAATTGATAAATTTTAAGTACTACATATGACAATCATCCTTTGAAAAATGCCAAAAACTCAAATAGAGAAATAGCAAAACTTAAAGACTCAAATTGAAATATAGGTAAATATAAAGAATTAAATGTGTACTTTTAGTTTTCTCTATATATATCATAGTTATTTATCTAAATATAGTAGTAGTTATGTAATGTTTAAATGGACTAAGAGATGTTTGAAGACACAATTTCACCAAATATTAACAAAACCCATTCAAGACATGATATACTTACAAAATGTATTGAAGATCTAATTTCAAGTGTTGAGTCTTTTTTCTTTTAAGAAGAATCCCTTAGATTCTTTTTGCTATTAAGAGGGAAAAAAATCTCTATATTGGTGGCTCTTTCTCTATAGTTTAGGCTACTCAAATTCTTATCAATTCGATGCACATTTTGAAGCATTTGGTCCATCTTATTTTCATTTTTTGGTATTATTTTAGTACTACATGTATTTATTAAAATAAGATATTAAAAGATGAAAATATATTTATGTATATATCTTTCTTACAAAATTAAATATCTAATAGTTCTATATAAAATTAGACTTATTTATTTTTTGCTTTATTTAGTCTTACAAAAAGAACTAATAAATTTTTGTCTCATAAACATAATATATTTCCTAAAATTTGTTACTTAAAAGTACATTAGCTCTCGATTTCAATTTTTATACCCTAATTACAATCTTCATTATAATTATTACAACAAATGAAAAAACAATCTATTCAAACATCAAGTTTTGAATTAAAATGTACTAGATACAAATCATATACTTTCTAAACGCCAAATTCCAAGCACATATATGAGATAAAGAACAAATATAGAGTAAGGAAGACAATTTATTTTTTTTTTAGTGGAAAGGGAGAATTCATTTATATGAAAGTAAAAGTTTATACAAACTCATATCCTTATTAACCTATGTCAAAAACTGACAGATTTAAACAGAGATGTAAGACATCATCAAATAACAACCACACAGGTGTTTTTTTTTTTTTACAAAGACTGTAGAGGTTTTCAAGGTTACAGCCTTTTTTGCTAACTCATCAGCAACGACATTATTCTCACACTTTAGAATCACACACTCTCAAACTGACACAGCTTATCCTTGCATTTAAGGATAGTATCAAGTAAAAAACATGCCTCACGATCAGTATTTTGAATAGCTTTTACAGCTTCAGAACAATCAGACAAAACAATCAGCTTAGAAATAAATAAAGGTGCTGCAAGATTTAATGGTTCCACTATTCCCAAAATCTTAGCTTCAATAGTGGTGGAAAAACATATTGGTTTGGCAAAGCCTCTAAGGACTACGCTTGCATAATAAAAAAAAAATCCCTGGCGCCCTTGGAATGTTGTTGCCAATCTTTTGACATCACATAGTAGCCCAAAATGTCGATGCTTGAATTGTAGCATTTTTACACCAAGGTAGTTCATTTTTTTTTTTGTGGGGAAAAAATCGGATGATTTCGATGCAACCAAACACTCTACAAAGCGAAGGAAAATAGGCATGACCAAGGTGGTATAGATTTTGTCAATTCTATGCTTGACACTAGGCAATTGTCTTTGGTCCATGTAAAAAAGGGTTTAGATAAGGCACTTCTCGTACTAGATTTATCCATGAAGGATCTCCAAAAACCTACAAGGTATGGGCAATCCCACAGTACATGCTGCATGGTTTCCTCATGCCATTTACAGAACAAGCAAATGTTGTGGAGCGGGACTCCTCATTTTAGAAGTAGATCATATGTGGGGATAACATCGTGCATTATTTACCAAATGAAAAGTTTTATTGGTATTTTCTAGATTTATTTTTAGTTTTGAGATAGGGATATAATCGGATGAGCTTACTGCCAGATTCCTCATCCACTCAATCTATTTAAAATTCTATATAGTTTAAGAAGAGTTATTAATTTTTTTTTTTAAAAAAAAAAACTATAGGAATTTAGGTCAAGTAATGGAACATATTAAAGTCATTAAGAACTTGAACCTCTCTTTTTTTTAATTTTACAGTTAAATAAATAAATGTTATTACATTGTTTATTAATTAGTTTTCAATTAAAAAAAAAACCTATCAGTCTCATGTCAACACACGATCACTACTCTCTAGCTAGTCCCTAAAATGTGAAGTGCAGTGCAGAAGCTAGAAGCAAGCAATGTGAAAATTGAAAGTGGTCTCTAGCCAAAATAAAAAAAATAAAAAACCCTCATCTCTCTCTATTGAGTATCGACCGCCAAGCTTATCATCATCGGCCATCATGCCTCATCACTTGAGATCTGTCCACTGTCCTCATCTCACTCAACTTGGCAACTCCTCGTTGTCCTCTCTCACAAGTCACGACTCATATGGTTAGTCACTACAGCAGTACAGCAACTCGACTCGGCAACTTCGAAGTCCAAATACTATGTCGAAACTTGGACAAATTTTATTCTCACACAGTCAGTTGGTCACACCATCTCTTCTCTCCAAACAGGATCAAACCGCAAGCAAGTCATCGTGAGGACAGTCGCAGCCGACACCAATAAACGACAGACATCCTCCTTACTCAGTTACTCTGATCTCCGTCGACCTGTCTCGATAGACGACACTCCGGTGGAAGGTGAAACAACGATCTTCGTCTCCATAGTGCCTCCTGCAATTGGCAGCCCTTCCCCTTTCGGCTCTCGGCTGTCGACTCGGTCAACACACCGGCCACAGCAACAAGTTCAAGTACTATCCACTCGATCAATAGTCCACACACAAGCCATGGCAATAGGTTTAGCCGTTCAGGTACTCTCATCTCAGTCAACACACAGGCTATAGCAATAGGTTCACGTTAAGGTACTCTCAGCTCTATCCCTCCCGCAATCCCAAATCTTGTTCTTGTCTGCTATTATTAGGGACTAAAATGTGCTTTGTGACATGCTTAAATTAAATTTATTGTGAAAGTAAATTGGCGCTAATAAGTTGCTGACAGTGCGTCTTTGTGATGGTTGTATACCACCAGCTTTTGTGATGGTAATTTTACGTGTTCATCTCTTCAATACAAGTCAAATATAAGATACAAGTAGGAAAATACTAATAAAAAATTGAATCAATTTTATGGGAAAAAAAAAAAAAAAAACAAAACAAACGAACCAATTCATATATGTATTAGCCTTATAGCTTGCACCAGCAATATTTAGATGAATAACTAGGCGAAATTTATTAACCCGTAAATCAAGCAAAGCCTTGCTCCATTCCCATGCAGGTGTTAGGGATCCATTTTAAGATATAATAATACAAAATAGGTGTCCTCAAGCAAAAGCATACATAAGTTATTACCCTTTTGTGAACGAATATCCTCCAGAACTTTTATATATATATATATTGTGGCTAGGTAAGGAGGGGATAGTAACTATCTATAATAAGTCAAAATAGCATGGTTTATTACTCACCTAGCAGATTGATATATTAAGTAATCTCTTCCTATCTCATTCCCTTTGTGAATCACTGAGGTACAATCGCATAGGTTCATTGAATATACTTATGTTACATTTGATTTACTAAAATTGAATAAAGTTATAATAGAATGATGATTCATCTAGTCCCTTATTTATTGTGTGAAACTTTCCTTTACTTCGATGAGTGGACAACTTAATTAAATTGGATGAAATATTATTATTGAGGGACTAATAAACTTAACATATTGATACTTTTATGCTATATAGATATTGATGAATTGGAAATGGTATTGACCTTGAGGAAGAGGAAGGTCCATTCCCATTATCTGGATTTGAAAAGGAAGCAACATCAACAAATTCGATAACTACAATAAGTTCTCAAGTAGGAAGCAATGTCGATCAATGCGATAATCCAAACAAACGTAAGTTGACTTCTCATATATGGAATGAGATGGTGAGTAAAACGGTCAATAAGAAGGATGTTGCTATTTGCAATCATTTTTCTAGAATACTAAAAGCAGATAATAAAAATCGAACAAAGCACTTGCGTAATCATTTGCTAAAGTGTATCAATCAAGAATGTCTGGTAGCTCAGAAACATACACGGCCGGATACACGGGCAAAAGGCACTACCGTGTATTATGTTAGATAGCTCCCAAAAACATACACAACCGGCTACACGGTCAAAAGGCACGACCGTGTATTGTGTCAAGTAGCTCTCAGAAACATACACGGCCGGATACACGGTCAGAAGGTACGACCGTGTATTGTGTCAGGTAGCTACTAGAAACATACACGGCCTGCTACACGGCTAGAAGGCACGGCCGTGTAAGATGGCCATGAATATTTAGATATTTGTTTCGTGACTTAGTTTGTAAATATGGTATATATATTTTGTATTGTATATTTTGGTAGAGGAAGATTTGTTTTTCTAGTTTGTAAGATATAGTTGCTTGGAAAGATATCCTCCTAATGTATATATATACTTGAACATAAATTATGAAAAGGCATTCAGCCAAAGTTTCTCAAAAGTTGTTATGGTATCAGAGCCACACAACTGAGTATTGTGTTGAATCCATAATTCTTTTTTTAGTCTTGGAATTGCTAGTTTATTCTTGGTTTTCCTTTGGCTTTAGGTTGATTAATTCCAATCAACAATTTTTTTTTTTGATAATCAAGTTGTGAGTGACAATTCTGTTTAGAATGTCTCTTGAGAAAACACATGAACTCTTAGCTATTAGATTTACAGGGAAGAATTATGCTGCATGGGAATTTCAATTCAAGATGTTTTTGAAAGGGAATGAGCTTTGGGGTCATATTGATGGCTCTTCTCCAGCTCCTACAGAGTCGAAAGATCGTGGTCAATGGGAGGCAAAGGATGCCCAGATTGTTTCTTGGATTTTGGGATCTATTGAGGTTCATATGGTGAACAATTTACGATCCTTTGGCACAACAAAAGAAATGTGGGAATACTTGAAGCGCGTCTACAATCAAGATAATACTGCAAGACAGTTTCAATTGGAACTTGATATGAGTAATTATAGTCAAGGTAATCTTTCAATTGAACAATATTATTCTGGCTTCCTTAATTTATGGAGCGAATATTCTGGTATTATCTATGCTAAGGTGTCAAAGGAGAGTTTGACTAGTCTTCAGGCTGTTCATGAAGTGAGTCGTCGTGATCAGTTTTTGATGAAGCTCAGACTTGAATTTGAAACCGCTCGGGCTGGGTTGCTGAATAGAGATCTAGTTCCTTGTTTGGATGTATGTTTTGGTGAATTGCTGCGCGAGGAACAAAGATTGGCGACACAAGCCACTATTGGTGCAACTGGTGGATCATCTGGAATAGTTAATGTTGCATATGCTGCTCAGACCCGAGGAAAGGGAACAATGCAGTGTTATAGCTGCAAAGAATTTGGTCATTTTGCCCATCATTGTAGTAAGAAGTTCTGTAATTATTGCAAGCAAAAAGGACATATTATTAAGGAGTGTCCTACAAAGCCTCAAAACAAAAGGCCACAAGCTTTTCATGCTGCGGTATCCGACTCTTGCAATCTTGGTTCGACATCCACAATTGCTAGTAATAATCAATCTGTTCTCACACCAGATATGGTTCAACAGATGATTCTCTCTGCCTTCTCTGCTCTTGGTCTTCAAGGGAAAGGTAAGACTACTAATTTTGTTCCTTGGCTTGTTGATTCCGGCACCACAAATCATATGACCGGCACATCTGATTTATTGCATAATCAACATCCATATACCAGTACTCAACACATTCAGGTTGCTGATGGAAATAATATTCCTATTATGACAGTTGGTGATATTAGCTCTTCCTTTCGACATGTCTTGGTTTCTCCTAAATTATCTACTAACTTACTTTCTATTGGGCAAATGGTGGATAATAACTGTGATGTCCACTTTTCTCGTGATGGTTGTACTGTGCAGGATCAAGTGTCGGGGAAGGTGATAATGAAGGGGCCTAAAGTGGGCAGGTTATTTCCATTACAATTTACCGTTCCTCGGACTTTGTCATTAGCTTCTTCAATTGTTGAAAATAAGGCTGGCATCTGGCATAGATGCTTAGGACATCCAAATAATGTTGTTTTAAATCATTTGTTGCAAAGAGGTGTTCTCGGTTCCATAGATAAGAGTTTATTAGTTGATTGTTCTCCTTGTAAACTGGGCAAAAGTAAGACATTGCCTTTTCCTGTTTTGGGTAGTCGTGCCAATAAATGTTTTGACATTATTCATAGTGATGTTTGGGGAATTGCACTGATTATTTCACATGATCAATATAAATATTTTGTGACATTTATTGACGATTACAGTCGATTTACATGGATTTATTTTTTGCATTCCAAAGCAGACGTGTTTACTGTGTTTCAAACCTTTGTGACATATATTGAAAATCAGTTTTCCACTTGTATTAAAATCTTATGGTTTGATAATGGTGGTGAATATATTTCTCATGAGTTTCAAGCATTTCTTCATAACAAGGGTATTGTTTCACAACGTTCATGTCCTTATACACCTCAGTAAAATGGAGTTGTCGAACGAAAAAATTGACATTTGTTAGATGTGGTGCGCACATTGTTGTTAGAATCTTCTGTTCCAACTAAGTTTTGGACCAAAGCTTTATCTACTGCAATTTATTTGATTAATCGCTTACCATCTCAACAATTGAAGTTTGATTCTCCCTATCAACGAATGTTTGGTAAACATCCTAATTATCATATGCTACATACTTTCAGATGTGTTTGTTTTGTTCATTTACCTGCCCATGAATGTCATAAGTTGTCAGCCCAGTCTGTTCGATGTGCCTTTATGGGTTACAGTCATAATCATAAAGGTTTTGTGTGTTATGATTCGATTAATAATCGATGACGTATCTCTCAGGATGTGATTTTCTTTGAACATAAATACTATTTTCAGCAACATCTTTCGACATCTGATACTGTTGTACTTCCTCACTTTGATGATTCTTCTTTTGATAAACGATTCAAGCCTAGACTTGTCCTTTCCGACCCTGCTCCTGAAAATGCTCTAATGATTCTTCGACGATCAACTCGGCACATTTGTCCTCCAGATAGATATGGCTATTCTGCAATTGTAACTAATACTACAATTCCTACCTCTTATTCTCAGGCTACTAAACAGACTTGCTGGCTAAAAGCTATGCAAGAGAAACTTCAAGCACTTTAAGACAATCACACTAGGGATATTGTTTCATATCCTGCTGGTGTTAAACCCATTGGTTGTAAATGGATTTATTCTCTTAAGATCCGATCTGATGGTTCCCTTGACAGATATAAGGCAAGGTTGGTAGCTCTTGGCAATCGACAGGAATATGGAATTGATTATGAAGAGACCTTTGCACCTATGGCTAAGATGACAACTGTCCGGCTTATTCTATCTATTGCTGCATCTAAAGGACGGTTCTTATGACAGATGGATGTTAAGAATACATTTTTGCATGGGGACCTCAAGGAAGATATCTATATGACTCCTCCTCCTGGATTGTTTTCCACACCCTCACATGATGTTTGTAAGCTCAAACGGTCTCTATACAGTTTAAAACAGGCTCTACGGGCCTGGTTTGAGAAATTTCGTAATACTCATCTTAGCTTCTCTTTTATTCAAGGTCAGTATGATTCTTCATTATTCCTGTGCAAGACTAACAAGGGAATTGTTTTGTTGTTAGTCTATATTGATGATATTGTCATCACAGGATCTGATACTCAATTGATGTCTCAGTTACAGGAGCGTCTTCAAGGTTCTTTTCATATGAAGGATTTGAGATTGTTAACTTATTTCTTAGGTCTTGAGACTCGCTCTTCTTCTACTGGTATTTTTCTTCATCAACATAAATATACTGAGGAACTTATTGCTTTAGCTGGTCTCCAAGAGGGACGTTTTGTTGATACTCCTTTGGAAGTGAATGTTAAATATCAACGAAATGATGGTGACTTTCTATCTGATCCATCTCTATATCGACAACTTGTTGGAAGTCTCAATTATCTAACTATTACACGTCCTGATATTTCATTTGCTGTACAACAAGTTAGTCAATTTATGCAGGCACCTACACATCTTCCTTTAGCAGCAGTTCGTCGTATTGTTAAGTATTTAAAAGGGACTTCTCATCATGGTTTGTTCTTTTCTGCGGAGTCTCCTATTCACTTAACCACATATAGTGATGCTGATTGGGCTGGTTGTTCTGATACACGTCGCTCTATTACTGGTTGGTGTATGTTTCTTGGTACCTCTTCAATTTCTTGGAAGAGTAAGAAACAACATCGTGTGTCTAAGTCTTCTACTGAGTCCGAATATTATGCTATGTCGTCTGCTTGCTCTGAGATCATTTGGCTTTGAGGTTTGTTGGCTGAGATTGGTTTTCCTCAACTTGGGTCTACCTCTCTTTATGTCGATAATACTAGTGCTGTTCAGATTACTGCTAATCCTGTCTTTCATGAGCGTACGAAACATATTGAAGTGGACTGTCATTCTATTCGAGAAGCTTATGATAATGGTGTTATTTCTCTTCCTCATATCTCTTCTGATCTTCAAACGGCTGATATATTTACTAAGGCTCTTTCTCGGCAGCGTCATCAGTTTCTTGTTGACAAATTGATGCTTCTTGATCCGTCTGCATCAATTTGAGGGGGGATATCAATCAAGAATGTCTGGTAGCTCAGAAACATACACGGCCAGATACACGGGCAGAAGGCACGGCCGTGTAGTATGTCAAATAGCTCCCAGAAACATACACGGCCAGCTACACGGTCAGAAGGCATGGCCGTGTATTTTGTCAGGTAGCTCCCAGAAACATACACGGCCGGATAAACGGTCAGAAGTCACAACCGTGTATTGTGTCAGGTAGCTACCAAAAACATACACGGCCTGCTACACGGCTAGAAGGCACGGCCATGTAAGACGGTCGTGAATATTTAGATATT